>CAMXCT020002002.1:0-41626 GCA_947184155.2 Cladocopium goreaui
ATTTTCGAACAAGGTGCACTCTCCCCTCTGTCAGTTTTCCCAGCCGACTTCCCCATACTCTGTCTTCCAGGAGACAAACTGTTCCAAAGCAAGGAGTTAACCATAGGGTATAGTCTGCCACCTATAGTGCACGCCTTCCATGGGAGCAAAGTAGGCCTAGGACAACAACTCCGACAGTGGCTAAACAAAGGGCTGCAACCGCTTGCTGTGTCGCTCATAGGAGTCGACGAGGCACCACCTTTGTGGACACACCCCACAGGCTGCGATTTTGTTAGAGGGAGTAAACTAATCGCCAAGCCGCATGTCCTGCAAAACAGAAGCCTTACCAAGCTGCAGGTGTTGCTTCTTCAGAGTCTGTGGACACCGGTGGAAGTCCCCAACAACAACAATGACCATACACCTTGGTCCAAGACTTGCGATCCTGCCATTGTTTTCTGCGGTCAGCATGCGAGCCTCCAGCTCCCCAGTGCCCCAATCCTCCCTCTGCTGGAAGCGCTGCAACGGCGACTGGGCATTGACCCTGGCAACGCAGAACTAGCAATCAACGAAGTGCTTGCTAGCCATACTGACCCCCAATACACTGCTTGGAAACTCACTGTCATGGATAACACCTCCTGGCAACTCAATGACGCTGACCCAGGGTCCCTGGAAGTTCAGTGCACTGGGTTGGGTGGAGGAGAACTCGATGAAGACTGGGACGTATTGCTAGCCTGCAAAAAGGAAGCACATGTTTACGGGCCATCCCTGAGCAAACAGGACGATTGGAATGCAAGAGCTGGCACAGTAGCAGGCACTGCTCACACACAAGAATACTTGCTCCTGCACATCGCCATGTTTCCCATAGGTGCACACTTCTGGTGTCGCGTCTTAGGCATGCCCAGTGCGAACCAACTGCAAGCGCAGATTATCAGTCGGGCCATGAAGCTGTTGCACTTCTGTCCCATCACTCCAGCACACAGGAAACCGCCGTGGCCCGGGTACATACATGGCCTGCGACTTTTCACTAAGTTGCTAGTTGCACACCCGCTAGTCGGAGTATGTCTGCCCCCTGAAATCCGCTCAGTCGATCTTCTGAGATTAACAGGATACATGGTAGGCTCCATCTACATTCGGGGGCACAGCGCTGGCTCGTACGCAGGAATGGTATGGGAAACTATCCTCTCAGAATTCCCAGACGTTGGTGGCAAAACCGTGCTAGCAGCCATTGCGCTACCACCATCGCTGCTCACGACATGCAATTTATCTCAGCTGAGAGAGATCCACCTCATTCACCATGCAGATGACAGGCTCTGCGTATGGAACCCGTCAAACCATGACAATGACATCAAGCTGCTTAGGCAACGGGGCTTTAAAATTACGCATATCACAGGATGGAGAGCGTACCTCGGTACTGCACAACATAACTACTCGCATTGGACAAGAGTTGCCCTCCCAGAAGGACGACCAGATATGGAGCAGTTAGAAGGTACCCCTGGAGTGCTCCCCTTCGAAGTGTACTCACAGGTTCCCCTCCGACTGATCTCATGGTGCAGCTTTGAGCTCTCAAGAACTGCCAGAAAACTCCTGCGTGAATTAGCGGAAATGTGTGAGCTACCTGAAACCACGACACAGGCACTTGTTACACACATTGCTGCCCACAATTCAGAGGTCAAAACTGAGCAAGAGGCAACCCAATACTTAGCCACGTTGGCAACAGTCACCATCTCCTCAAGGTCCAAGTTGCTCAACTATACCACCATGGTACAACATTTCCTTGGCACCTTGCAATTGCCCCTGGCTGTCTACATGTTAGACTACTACTTGCCCATGCTCAGTCCAAATGAAGGCTATAATGAATCAGGGTTAACAATGCAAAGTGCAGGCCCTATCCGGCAACCATCGCAACCCATCGCCCTTGAATTCCTCTTCAAAGGCAGCGAGTTTGGACATTGGAAAGTTAAAGGCGGGCAGGATGCATTCGCGTTCCGACACCCAAGCCTGGGCAAAACTGAAGTGTTCAGCCTGCTGGCCAGCGATGCGCACCATCACAAAGTCAGCCCCATTGGCACGGGTAGGCTCATTGCCATGGTGGGTACAGCGGACGCACTAGCTTATGATGGAGATGACCTTCAAATCCTTTTTGGCTTGGTCCTCGCCATCACGCCACGCGCAGCCAAAAAAAAGGATGAGCTGGCTGCCTCACGCATTTACAGACAGTGCAACCCTAAATTCATCGAAGTTGCTTTCCTCTCAGGACCGGCCATTGAGTTTTTTGCAAAGGAACAACTCGAAGCCCTCCAAGACTGGTATAGTGCCTCCGGCCAGCACCTGGACCCCATTGATGCGACCGTCCAGGGACAGAACAGCCCGGTCCCCCAGACCTTCTTTCTCGATACAATGTGGATGTTCGGATGCACTAAGCCTACCCGTGAGCTTACCGCGGTTGCGCAAACCCCCCCGTGCAGGTACCACCTGGGATTAGGCATCTACAATGTCCAAACAGCAGTAGAAGGAATGGAGGGCAACAAAAGATCACATTTCTTGCATTTGTGCGGCCAGTTGCTCCGCCTAGTGCTAATTCCATGTCACGTGGAGGGCGAGCTTCACCCTTGGACTCGCTCCACTGCACTTTCCTTTGCCGCTGAGCTTGACGGACATGTTTTAGGCACACTCTGCGCAGTGACAATGGCGTTGCTCACCAACCGGCTAGATCTGTGCATCCAAGGGCTTTTCGGAGCAGGCAAGTCGAAATCGATGGCAATCCTCATCCTGGCCTTGATTGAAATCGACACGACCGACAGCCTCAAAATATTGTTCATTTGCAAAGAGAACTCCGGCACTCGATCCTTTGCTGACCTCCTCCTATGGCTCGACCCCCCGTCGGGGGTGTTTGGGCGCATATGCAGGCTGGTGGGAGACCAAGAGCGCAACAAAAGCAGTTACTCGCACACGAAATTTGATATCCACCCGAGAGAAAGAAGGCAAATGCTGAACAAGTGTCAATTAATATTAGCCACCGGGGGAACGGTAGCCCAGGATCTTACCATGCAATGGTCCACAATGAGTGGATTCATGCAAGAGCTCTCCCTCCTGGTCATTGATGAAGGCCAGCAGTACGGCACTGACCGCGAAATTGCAGTTATCAGCCTGCAGAAAAAGCAACCCCTGGTCCTCTGGACAGGAGACTCGGAGCAGACACCTGGCGGTATTGATCGGGCAGCTCGCAACGCCAAACGGTCACGACAACTACTGTTAGCTAAAAAGCATGACCTGCGAAGCGACCGCAACTACTACATGCCCGCCAACCTTGCCGATGCAATGATCCGACTGCTAGATGGTTCGGCGAATGAAGGCTTAACGGCTCTTAGTCAAATCCTCAAACGAGGCCAGTCCACATTAGGTCAGCTATGGACAAGTCACCTCTCGTCGCAGGATGAGGAAGACCTCAGGGCAGCCAGCACAGCAACAGCTCAGCAACAACAGCAACCGTAACAGCAACAACAGCACACCAGCTTAAACGACTGCATCCATGCTGACAGCAGTACGACAACACACAGTTACAATCAACATGCAACTAACAGGACAACAAAGCAACCCACAACCCAACCACAACCTGGGATATAATGCTATATATAATATAGTGGTAGCTTATATTTAGAACTGTCAAAGCTTCCCAGAAGTGAGCCCCTTTGCTCACAATGCATCTTTTGCATGCCACTTTTCACAAATGACACTCATCAACCGATCATAAGATGAGGTCATGAGGACCGTGCTCAAGAGAGATGGTGAACGCACCAGTGTGTAGAGTAATTACAGTCCGTTGCCGAACAGAAACACATCATAGTGAGGGGCCCACCTGGAATCACTTCACAACAAAATCCTGCGCAGGAAGTTTACAGTTTGGTTTCCAGCCAAAGGCAGAGACCAACGCAAACACTGCCAAAATGGCCCCCCTTTTTTGCGCCAAAGAACTCACTGTTCACACCCTCCAGGACTTTGGGCGCTGTTGGCCAATCTTAACCGTATGAAACCATGGGATGTGATGGAAATCCAAGCTGAAGGTGGGCAGCCCCCCCTGAAAGCACTGCTTCGTCAGTGGGATGAATTCAGCCCAACTGGCGGAAAAAGAAAAATCTTGTTGCCACCAATAGCACGTCACAACTTGGATATGGGGGCTCTATCATAACCTATGATATGGTGAAATAAACCACCAAAGTTGTGCAACTGCACCTTTGTTGAGAGTTCTTGCGCTCTTCCCACTCCACAATGTATTTCTCCCTGACCAGCCAATCACCCTACCTCTGAATGGTGATCATAACCCTAAGCTGCCAATCAGTTTTCTGGTGCCCACCTGGCTGACCTCAGGACCTCTATCTGAAGGTTTCACGCACCGGGCACAAGTGGCACAGCCAAGCCCAACCAGGATCCTTGCAAAGTGTAAGGTTTCACAGAGGAGCCACAGAGAAGCAGATCAGCGGTGTTGCCGATGTATGAAGGCCCAAGACGAAATGGGCACATTTTAGGGATTTTTGTGATGAGAGGGAAGCCTGCTGAAATAGAACTGTTTCCACGAACGCAAAAAATGACAAACAAAAGGCCCGCTGATCGCCCAAATGCCAGGTGAAACCAGCGCCGCACAGCAGTGAGCTCCACCCCCCATATGCCGCTGCTGCAGAAGCCAGTGGTGCTAGCGCCAGTAGGCAGTGCAGAGAACCCGCCTCGCGCTGCCTCACACGGAGCAGTTCCAGTGAGCCACTCCTGAAATGAAGTGACGCAGCTTCCAAGGGAATGTATTCATCACCAGTCGGCTTTGCATGCCTCAGAAAAGCGGTAGGTCACCATGGTCACTGGCTCAAGGAGTCTGAAGTTCGGGGGTTATGGATTAAGATGTGGACTGTGGCGGATAGGGCAAGCCTGACACCCCAATCAAAAGAGCAACCATCGGACTGCATGTGCTGTCCAAGTCTCAAACTTTTTCCCACCATGGAAGAGTGCAAGGCAAAGTCACTCTTACAACTGGCCGGCAAGGTTGAGCTTTCCAATCCAGTGGAAGTGTAAAGTGCTCATCCATGACCATTGCATTTTTGATGAAAAGTCCCCTGGGTATCATCCTACCAAGAACCCCAGACGGACTCACCAAGAGCTTCTCAACCTGTAACGTGTAACCAAGCATATTGACGAAGCCCTATTATTGATATGATTGGGGCTGCCGGGGCAAGCAAACAGATTCCCCTTTTGAATATCAATGAAAGACCAAGAGCATTCGCACTGCACCTTTTGGTTTCCTCACGCACACCCTGGGAATTTAACATAGGATGGAGAACGGATTTATAGTGAGCAACTATTAAAATGGTGATGTTCCCAACATACCGTTTACCAGAGGGTATGATCTTAACACAAATGCCTGCATCCCTGATGTGGCAACTGCACTAGAGTCCCCAGCCCCGGCTGATGCTTAATCGGCTGATTTGTAGATTGCTTCTGTGCCAACTACACGGTCCCATGACCAATTGCAAGCGAAAAGGATGCCTCCATCCCACAACTGAATCTCAAAATGGCATAAGTGGCAAAATGTGTCAAGCCGCCCATTTGAAACGATTAAGAATTCAATTTTGCAATTGCCATGTGGGAATGTTGGAGCCCACCCATTTATGGGATGTGGGGGGATATCACGAAGCTGCCATTGCAAGCCCAGCACTCGCATAGTGGTGCTACTCAGCAATACCGTGTGCAATATGATGATTGGAGAATAGCAAGTACTGAGCCCCTGGACGTTTACTGTATGGGTACCATGAGGGCTGCTTACACGCGCCGTGAAATCTTTTTCACCTTACGATCATCCGTCTCACCCGCTCCTGTTTCCTACGGCAGTTGTCAGCATTCTCACCACTTTGTTGTGTCGACCTTGTCGGTCCACCGAAAATCGTAGGTCCTTGGTGCCATGCCGTTTGCGTGGCCGACCAAGCCTTCCCTTGGCAAATTGTACATGTAAAGGGACACCCTGAGGCAGTTTGGGGACTGACCAACAGGGTTTAGGGGTGATTCCCCGAATTTTAAGTCATTGTTCACCATCATTATTTCAACAACCACATTCACAGAATCTCATTCACCCAAATCAGAAAGTTCCCTTGAATCCATTCCATTCCTTTTACCCCATTAAATCCCACTATCAATTCACTACCACAATTCAAATGGTTTCTTCGCCATGGTGTCCCCAATCCTCACGATCATTATCAACCCGGGTGTCTTTCTGCATTGGAGTGGCATCCATAAAATGGTGGCTACCATCCGGTTATGAACATTTGGTTTTGCGGAACTATGGCACTCCCTAGGCAATGACCTAACATTGCCTCTTTGCACCTAGTTTAATATCACATCCTCCCAACGGCGCCTGTCAAAACCACCATGTTTAAGTCAGTTCTGTTAACCACCATTTTTAGTATCAGGTGCAGGAATTTGCCGGAAACCTCGTTGTGTTTTCCAATCCCAGGGGAAGGTCCCAGTTGGTTTCTTGGTTTTATATAAACCCAACCCTCAAGTATAAGCAGGTCATTTCCATAATCATGTTCTATTCATAATCCATATGTTGTCCGGTGCGTCACAAGTTAGTCATAGGAAAACGAACAGATTTTTTCCATTTTCTTCCATCGCTCCGTAATCTCCATTTTTCCATTCTCCAATCTCTGTCTCCGGCTTTCCCTAGATTGAGTTCGTTTTCCATGGTTTTCCCTCATTTTGCCTAGGTTTTTATGGTTTTCCCCCACCTTTGTTAGGAAAATCCCACGTGACGACGCCTTTGGGGACCGTCCCTCCTGATCGCCGTATTGATTGGCGCGCGCAGCTTCCAGCGGGCCCTCGTACGTTGAATTCAAGAGGTCCTCAAACTCTGTGCCTGGCTCTTTTGATCACAGGAGTGACATTACCTTTTAAATAATATTGGTCCTCTGGCGAGTGATTCTCATCCGTATGCATTGCAGGAATCAATTCGCCATTATATAATGTGATCATATATATATAGAATAGGAATTATTCATAGTATTGGTGTTACCCACAGTGAATAAGTGGGTAATTGGTAATCATATGTTATGTAATTGGTAGTCTATCTATGTTGTAAATACAGTACTAACTGAGTTACGATTGACACCTGTATGTTCCTCTGATGCGAGTATCACGTAGTAATCGCAGAATTAGTGATAATAATTGAATATGATATAGTGCCAAGTTGTTGGAAAATCAGTTGCTTAATCATAAAAAAAGTATATCTGTAATTTTCAATAGGATGTTAAATTACCAGAGGGTCTACGGTATAATCTCTAAGTCTTCGCTAGTTTCCCGATTAAGTACTGATAATACATGTAAGGGCTGATAATGGGAGGTGGCTTAATAGTTGTGGTGTATATCATTAATAACCAGTATTGCTCTTTATCCCATCATTAAAATTTAATCAGGTATTAACCACTTTATTAATCCGGAGGCCCCGGATGGGATATCAAAACTGGCAACACCTGTGCCCATAAGCATGGATTTGGAAATCCAGATAGAAAAAAACACATTAACATTTGACTATTCAGATGGGCAGGAGTCCAGCGTAGGCGTTTCAACTCCAAAGAATAAGCCATTGGAGTATATTCCATCGCCATTGCCCAAGTCTAGCCAAGCTACTGACAAACAGTTATTGCATTTTTGGCTGATTAAAATCATTTTATTTTTATGGGATAACCACACTGCTGGGAATCACGGAGTTCCCATGGAATAATTAGAGATGACAGGTGGTCCAATACAAGTAGGGAACAAATTAGGAACTGCCCTCAAGGAATAGGTTAGGGATTAATCATGATAATCAGTCGCTGGCAATAAGATAATATATTTTAAGATATTAGGTTAATTAGGCTCCCAGTTCTTAGGGAAACCTCGAGGACCAAGAGGATCCCTCACTTAACCGCAGGGACGTCCAAACCATTTTCATAATTTCCCAAATGGGAATGCCCCAAGCTCGCTAGTGGTTTACTCGACAATCCCGGTGCACATGATGATTGGAGGGTACTTGAGCGGACTGGGAAGGATATGCTTATGATGTTAGCCAGGTGTTTTTATTTAGAGGTGTTCAAACTCCTTTTCACGGCGGTAGATTCTCAAGCTTTGTTTGGGGGGTCTCTTTTAATTCAAAATGTGTCATGATATGTCATGGTTGAAGGCGCTATTGTGATAAGCGGGGACTCTGGCTGGGGGTCCCGGTTTCATGAGGTCGTAGCGGCACACATCATGTGACTCACCAAGTTGCTGTGTCCAAAATGAGGTCACATGAGCACAAAGTTCATTTGGAAGCGGTTTCCCACTCCCGCATTCAACCGCCTTTTTTACTATGAACAATAGTCACTAGCTTTGTGGCCTTATGCGTCATGCCATAGTGTGTTTGTTGCCACGGGTTTTTTTTTTGTTCTTTCTCTTTTTTTTTTCTGGACTGTGACGTGCCTTTGTGCAGCACTACCTTCCAAACTTCCACATACAGCTGAGGGCCCCTGCATCATGTGAATAATACTCTTTGCAACCGGTGGATAGCCTTTGCCACCCAGGGCACATGCACAAAAAAGGATTGGAAACTGTTTGTTTATCAAGCAGGTGCATGGGCGTTATTCCCAACTTTCGCGCGGACGGGTCTGGGATTCATCTTCGTATGTAATCATTCATACCAAAACCATTGCCAGGAAGGGACAGGAACCCTTTTCCATCTGCAAGTTCGTTGCAATTGATTTGAGGCTGCCAGTGAATGGCACAGCCCGGAATACATAAACCAAGGGTGACTGCTGGGGGAGCAATTTCTCGCACCTTTTTTTTGGAAAGCGTTGCCCCCAATCCTGAACCCTAGCAAATATGCAACGCGGTTTCTGTCGCTTCAGCTGTCAAATTGCTTCGTCCAGGGTTTGGTCCATGGCATGTGGGGCTGAGAACTCTTGTGTTGGCCACTCCAGTGACCAGCGCGCTTAACTGCATGAGCAACCTCCTGGGCACTGGGGGAATCCCGCTGTGCCACCTTCATGTGGTTTGTCGCCCGGAGGCCCTCGCGAGGTGGGTAAGGTTTGAGATGCATGCCTGAAAATGGCCAGCAGAGAAAACCTCTTTAACGATTGGATCCGCTCCGCTGATTTCTGCCGGCAGTCTCTTTCCGCGAGAGATCATGGGTCAGAGTGTTGAGTGTTCAGAAAATCCAGATAAGGCGGCATCCAGCAGGATTGGCCCTGCCTGGTCATATGCTAATGCAGAGTTTCAACACGGGATGGCGATGACATAAGTCTTTTGATGCACTATACATGGTCAATCTTCAGCTCTTGTGACAGTTGCATGCGCGTGCTCCATTACAAAAGGTCGCTGAAACTCTCTCCTGTGGTGGGAACTGGGTGAGGATGCTTGCACAAAGTCTCTAAATCTGTCATGACCAACCCTGAATCAAGCATTTCATATCCCAAGGTGGTTGGTTCCCTTGTCCCTTGCGAAGTCCTTCTGAGAAAACTGAGTCCCAGCCGTTGTTGGCAAAACCAACAACTGCTCCTGCATTATCAAAGGCAATTGCTCCATGGAAGATGCCCCCAAGATATGTCCTCACTAGTTTGGAAGAAAACTAGTATGTCGCCATAAATCAGAGAGATAAAATTCACACCACACGAACAGTCTGGAATCTTATGCCCTCAAGCAGTTGCTGCCACAATAAGTGTGTTGCAAACCTGGTGGTATTGGGCTTGACCTGGAAGCAGTGTCTGGCACCTTCTTTCATCCCGGGTGACTTGGCCTTTGATCCACCTTTGGGCTCTCTCTTATGAGGATTCAGTCTACTGTCCGAGAAACTGCATTGTGAACCGCCAAGCATCGCACATGCATCGAAACAAAGGTTGATGGCATTAGAATAATCTTTCAAGATCACTTTCCGTCAATTTCCCTCTCTGTGCACTGGAGCTGCCCGCTCAATGCACACCAGAGACATCTGAAGCATCTCCCTTGTCCAAAGAAGGGGGGGCAGTCATGCTTGCACGGCTGATGAGTGCAAGTTCTGCGGTCAGTGCCATATGCCCTGTCAAGCATCATATGACCAGGAGGGGGCTGTTCCCTTGCCCTTGCGGACCACTTGCAAGATTGGGCTACCAATACGGAATTGCGTGCATCCTTCTCTTTGTTTCGAGGAGCGTCAATGCAAGTATTCTGTATTCAGGCCGTTGTCAAGGCACCTGGGATTGCCATGACTTGCCATCCTCGACTGTTGTGTTATTGGTGGCTGGGGCGGTTGCGTCTCTGCTGCATCCTGTTCGATGTCTGGCGTATCTGAGTCATCAGGGTCAGGCGGAGACCGCCATCATTGAAATGAACCCCCCATATTTAATGGTGTTTCATAAGCTGTTTGCAGCATGCTGAACGGGGGTGCCTCGTCGACTCCTATGAGCGACACAGCAAGCGGTTGAGCCCTTTGCTTAGCCACTGTTGAAGTTGGTGTCCTAGGCCTACTTTACTCCCATGGAAGGCGTGCACTATTGGCGGCAGGCTATACCCTATGGCTAACTCCTTGCTTTGGAACAATTTGTCTCCTGGAAGACAGAGTGTGTGGAAGTCGGCTGGGAAAACTGACATAGGGGAGAGTGCACCTTGCTCGAAAATGGGGCGCGCCCAGGTAAGGAATGGCGGGGTCCGCTCGACAAAATCCGGTCTAAGGTATCGGCCATCTCCATACGCGGCCATTCTCCTTGCTCCGGGATGGGGAATGCAATGGCTCCCGCCCATTCGCCCAACATCGCCCATGCATGCGTCCAGTCAAGCGGGGTTCTAGCCTTACATCCTAGTAGGGGGGTGAGAAGTAGCCCGCCCCTCAGTGCTTCCGCAGGGTCTTCTGGCACAGCGGTTGTAGCTAGGAAACTGGCTCGGCTATCTTGGAGTGCGGTGACCCAGTCATCTGCTGATCTGCGGTTGGCAGGGTGGGCTATTCGTCGTGCCTTTGGGGCGGGTGGCTAGGGAAACCCCGGCACGCCCGGCACGATTGACGGCGGCAAAGGGACCCCTTACAGTGGGCGGGTATAATGGAATCGTTGGAGGTGGGGCCAGTTACATAGGCGGTAGGCTGCCTGTGGTTGTCAGTGGCATACTCCTTGATATGAGTCGAACAGGGCGGACGCGTGCTGACATGAGGGAGTTGCATGTCCTAGTGTTGACGCGCCGGCTAGTGACAATCTTAGCTCCTCTGTCCTCTGACTTATACCTGGGATATCGCAGGCGACGTTTCAGCGTTTGTGCTGTCTGAACGTCAATATATATCAGTGCAAACCGGATTGGCTACCCCCGAACGCCCGGCACCCGGGGTCAGGGTCCAAAATTCAAGGGTTTGTGAAACTGGGCAACACACGCAAATTGACCCCGACATGTTTTGGGTAAAGTGGATTCTCTTTGCAAGAAAACAAAAGTGGTTCTTTCTTCTTGTTTTTGGTGTTGTTTTTGCTTTTGTTTCTTTGTGTTTCGGTTCTTGTTCTCTGATGAACGTGACAAGGGAATAGGACTATGTGTCGGTCCTCTACCAGTTTACTTTTGCGGCCACTACAGCTTCGGCCCCTGCGTGAATTAATTAATTAATCTCACATGCAACATGCTTGGAAACATGTTGAACGACCTGGCGGAAGCCATACGGCGTTGGACGGAAAAAAATCAAAAGTGGTTCTTTCTTGGGAGGTTCAGTTTGGAGTCTTTATTGTGGCAAATCTGCTGCCTTGCAGGCTCTGCTGCATGTGAAAATTTCTGAAGAGTTTTTTTGAATTTTTGCTTCCAACTACTGGTTGCAATACGCTTTGAGGTTCTCAACCTTTTTTCCCCTTCTGGTAGCTTTGCTCTGTGGCACGGTCCTTCGATTGTGAGCAATGAAAGAAGTCATCTTTCAAATCAGGTAAGTGTACATTAGTTGAAGTTCTCAACCGATTGATGAATTCTTTTGAGGTTCTGGTTTCAAAGGCTTCCGCCATTCTTTTTTAAGTTGGCCGCTGTAATAGAAATTTAAAGGTACTCCAATGTCCGCGGCTGCTGGAAACCAACTAATGACCCCACACAAACGCTTGAGAATTTTAATTCAGCGCCTTTTCCAAGACCCTACAAAGTGGCAAGGACTCTTTCTTGTTACAAACCAAACCACGTTAGGGGTGACAAAGAAGAAGCCTTTTTTTGGTCCTTACAACGCAAGAAAAAGCAGATGTGCAAAAATGAACCTTTCCAGTTCAAGATTCTAGTCGCAGCTCTGGCTGGTCAAATCAGCTTCAGCTTGAAATAAACCCTTCAGCACAGTTACCAACTACTTCCTCAGACTTTCAACAATAGTATTATATAGTTTCCGTCTGGATGGCCTTTTCAAAACACAAAGCGAAAAAGCTCTCTTTGATCGTTGTCCTGTGCGTTGCTTAGGTAGTCGGATCTAATTATCGAGGGTCTGACATCTGACGATCGCAAGAATCAAGTGTCAAGTGCAAGAGTGCAAAAGTATCCAAGAGACATCGAGAGGATGATCTTTGGACTTTTTTTGATTTTTGGACTTTGCTTGATGGACTAGCTGGGAATGTTTGTGGACTGCTTAATGGATTTGAGCGAGCTTGATTCGATTTCTGCCGCGATTTGTGTGTGTGTGTGAAGATGTGAAACTTCTAATTATGGAGGGGGCGACAGGGTCGCGGCATGGCGTCGCCAACGAAGCTCCATGCAGTTGACTAGGAATGGAGTCTGATCAACTCCACGTACCTGCTTCACTTCTTCGTTTTGGGACGTAGCAACCCAAGAACCACTTAGCCGGTTTCCAACAAGTGTTTACTTTCCTGTTTGCACGGTTTTGCAATCTGATTTACTGCTGACATCGTCAGATGGAACAGTTGCATCTAGCAAGGACGTAGATGGAACTTCAGCCAAAGGACATGCTTTACAGGTGGGTCACTTGTGTTTGGTTTCTCGTGAGGTTCAACTGTGCACGTAATTCATTTGAACATTGATAGCCGTCGATAGGGTTGAAGTGAACGCAGGCCGTTGAGCCAAATGAGGGGATCTCTGCACGTCCATGTGGATGCATCATGTCATTAACCAGTTCCCCATGGGTCCCCTTTTTCATGTTTTCTTGCGTTCTCCTTCTCGCAGGTAGGTTTGGCCCTTTGCGTGCTGAGGTTGATGTAGGTTTTCGCCGTGTCAGGTTGGTTCAGGCGCTTCTGTCTTCCCCCTCCTCCGCTGGTCTTGTCCCCTTTTACGTCGCCTCCGGTTTTGTTTTCCCTTGCTTTCCAGGGTTGCCCGTTTGGGCTGGGTTTCATGTGCTTGGTGTGGCTCCTTCCTTCTTCTTTTGCGTTCCCCTCTTTGCGTCCTGGTTAAGTAACTTTCATCTTCCTTGTCTTCACTTCCCTTCCTCTTCATTTTCATTTCATTGTCGGGGCCTTAATTTCCCACCCTCCTGCGGGAGGGTGTGTGTGTGTGTGAACCATCTGTAAAGATGTAAAACTTCTAATTATGGAGGGGGCGACAGGGTCAAGGCATGGCTGTCGCCAACGAAGCTCCATGCAGTTGACTAGGATATGGATCTGATCAACTCCACGTACCTGCTTCACTTCTTCATTATGGGACGAATGCTAACCCAAGAACCACCTAGCCGCTTTCCAACAATCTGTTTACTTTCCTGTTTGCACGTTTTCGCAATCTGATTTACTGCTGACATCGTCAGATGAACAGTTGCATCTAGCAAGGACGTAGAAAGAATTCTTCTTCACTGTTTCTCACGCCTAGTCCTAGTCATTCACTATCTCCTGTCAGGTTTAACTGAAGTGTTTTTGCACCTACGATGCGTTCCACATCAGTAATTCGATAAGATGTTTCTGAGCAAGTGTGTGGGCAGGTCGCGCAAGCCAGAGAGAGAGAGAGATAGAAGAGCTCTACTGGCTCTTATTGACCGCTTTCCGTAAACTGGGTATTCCATTGTTATCTGCCTGACTTTTTTGTGTGTCAACGAATTCTCCCGAACAGAGTGTCGATGAGAAGATTGTAGATGTTATCTACTGGACATATAACTCGGCAGATCTACCATATTCGGAGAAATGTTCCATCCATATAGCTGTTTCCAAGGGACGAGCTGCAAGGAGCTGCGATGACTGCGATGTCTGTCAGGTTGGTCATTCCTGAGATTGGAGCGTATCACTGCGGTGGTTACCGTACGGTCGAGAGGTCTACACCTTTGGGGTGATTCGGTGCCCAATATGTTTCGACGCAAAGCTGAGTGACCGAATGTGTTTTTGAATTTGGTCGCACAAGTTCGAAAGGGGGTGTGAAAAATCATCTCCGGTAAAGCTAGTGTAGCGATCTTGTGCCAGAACTTGGGTAGTTGTTAGGTGTTTTGGTAATTAGTTGTAGGTTGTGGACCTTTGGTAGTTTGGACTTTATCTTTAGTTAGCAGGCGATTCTGGTGTAGTTAGTTGATTTCATCTCTTTTGTCACAAAGAGTTGTGACGTAGTTGCATTTTTCGTTTGTAGTTAACTGTTTTCAGGTTTCTGCACAAAACCATTTTGCACGAAACCAATCGAAGGTTTTTAGGAACCAAGAAGCCTGTTTGACACGTTTTTCGATTGGTAGAATCATTTTTGCACGGCTAGGTTTGTAGAGTTCTTGGAATTTCTTCAACTGGACTGGAATCCAGTTTGCTCATCCCACAGAAACTCACTCATTTCTGTGTTCTGAACTGTGTTGGTCAACGTGAACGTTGGCTCAAGCCTGCGAGAGCGAAAAGTGTGTGAGTGTGTCACCATGAGACGGCCTGGGAGAGTCGGAGACCGCAGAAACGCAAAACTCTCACTTTTCGTTTTGTTTTGGTTTGGGTTTACTCTGAGCAGGAGAGGTTTGAAAGCGGTTTTCGCGATCTAGCTTTGTGTGTCAAAGTATTACGGAAAAATTCGCAGCAATTGCAACCTAAGTGTTAAGTGTCAGCATGTTCCGGACCATGTTCACTTACATTAGTTACAGTCAGACAGTGAAAAGTCCGAAACGAGTTCACAAACTGATCAACATCGTCCAACAATGTCCACGTGTCACACAAGACAAACCTAGACATGGGTTTGTACCACTAAGAGTTGAACGTGGTTCGTTGGGCCATTTGTACCACTAAGGGGTCTGACCCCCCAATGAGCGTGAAAGATCGTGAAAATTGAAAATTTCAAATTCAATGTGCACGCGTGGCTTTCTAATTTATAGTGATGACGCCTTCAAAGGGATATATGCCCCTTGTCTGGCATCTTATGCCCAAAACTCGAAAGAAACGCTAAGTGCGAAGTCCTTACCATGCTGCTAGGTACACATATATATGTGAAAGGAAGTGTCTCAACAAACCACATTCTGTATACTGAATTTTACCTTGGAAGGGTTGGTCTACGAAGATATTATTTAGTCCCTGGGCATGACATCCACATTATTTTCTGGGTGTATATCAGATAATCCAATGTTGGTAAAACAAACTGTACCATGAAAGGTCATGTTGATTTCAACCACCATTCTAAATATATATATATATATAATATTATATATATATATGTTTATATATATTATATTATATATATATTTTTAATATTATATATATATTATATTATATATATATATTATGTATATATATATACTATATTATATATATTATGTTGTATTATATCTTGTAGATGTATTTTATATTTAATAATAAATAAATAAATAAATAAATATAAATATAAATATAAATATATATATATATAGATAAAGTTCCTAGAATTAGCACCCCCTAAATTAACGGGTCTTATAATGCCAGCACAGGGTCCAAAACTTGTCGCGCCTTGCCCTTTTTCGAGTTGATGCGAAGCTGCATCCATGCACGGCGAGTGCATGATCAAACTTGGCATGAAAGCACGTGTGCAATTTATATGTACATGTCCATGATATAGCTATGATTTGTCCTGGAAACATCATGAATATGGCAAATTGAGAGTTTTATAGTAGAGTGAACATCCAATATTTAACGGAATATGTACTAAAATGATTCCCGTTCGATCATCAAATTTTTGTGTATATATATTATATATATACCAATGTAGACCTGCATCGGTCGATGGCTGCACCTCTGGCAGATCTTCCAGGCGCATGCTGCTGCTGCTGCAATGGGGTTTTGGTGTTGCAGGGATATGGGAAATAATTTTCCCTTCTTTATGCATGTTGCATATAGGGAAATCATATATATATATTTACTATATAGGTGCATGGCATATTTCCTGGTAGGAGCTTGATAGATATATAATCATGCAGATTCATCCAACAACATCTTTTTTTCAATGGCACAACCATCCAATGCATAAATAAATATGAATGTAAATACCCGGTATATATGTGTATATATACCTCTGTCTATCGATCTATCGATCTCTATTGATCTCTATCGATCTCTATCGATCTATCTATCTATCTATCTATCGATCCATCCATCCATCCATCCATCCATCTATATATCTATCTATCTATTATCGATACATACTGTAAACTGGGGTATCATTCATAGGTTTTATTCGGATCCAGTGCACCTTGCAGCATGCATTTGCCGCGGGCTCAGAAGATCGAAGGCTTGGTACCTGGTACGTGCCATGGGTGATGAGAATAAGGATGACGAGGGTGACTACCAGGGTGACTACCCGGAGCCTTAGCATCAATAGATTCCAATAGTTTCCACCATTTATCACATGTAAATACCTGAAAGACTTGGAATTGCAGGTGATCATCATGACTCTGGGAAATATCCTCATGATCTAAGGACAAAGCATGGGCGTTGGAGCGACCAAAGAGTCCCATTGGGAAGCCTAGTTATAAGCTAGCTGGCGTACCTGGACGAATCCCCCGCGATAGAGATGGAGCATCTTGGCATTAGGCAAATCGAAATATGTGTTCAGTGAATTAAGTGAAGGTTTTTTTTCAATTTTTGTGTACTGTCATCTAAGGACTTCCGACCCGGGCCATACCATACACCACCGCGTACAGTGGGCGAAGGGAGTCGCGCGACCACAATCCCAGAGGCGTTCCGCTTCATGCACCATGGGAAAAGTCTGCCAACAGGCAGAGTCAGATGCTTGGTTCGTTTTCTAGTACTGTTATGATGTGTCATCATTTTTTGGAAAAGAAATACTAGATGAAATCACCATTATATATCCCTAATCCTTAATTGCGGGTTCTTTTCCCATAGTGGTATCATCTCTAAGATTTATCGTTGCATTCACCTTCAATCAGAATCAGAAAATACTGTATAATATATTTATATATAAATATGTATGTATGTATGTATGTATGTATGTATGTATGTATGTATGTATGTACGTATGTACATAAAAATACAATTTGTCAAGGAAACTGACAATTTCTATTTTCGAATTTCTGATTCTTCCAGGACGTCGGATGGCCGGTGAGGGCACCGAACCGCGATTGGCACTCGATGTGGAGGAATTTCCACCTGAACCACGGGATTCTGATGTAGAGCTGGTGGATGTGGAGAACGGTCCCTTAATAGCATTAGTTGTTGAAAGGTGAATTTGTGTTTGCTTATAGTTTACATACATGTGCATCTGGAATATAGATTGTCAAATTTACATTTAACTGGCACGCCGAGATGACGCCATATACTTCCCGGATGAGCCGCTGAGCGTTGAGGATCGCTGTATGATTCATTTAGGTTTCTTGAATGCACCATATGTGGTCTTGCATGCATGCAGTGACTCATGATGAGGTACCCATCCTATGTACGTCCTCCGATCCCAGTACAAGAAGGAGTGTGCCTTGATTGCTTATATTTTAGTAAGTGGGACATCCTGATATTGATGTATGGTGTGGCTTGATGTGGTGAATTTTTCTCAATACCTGATGCTTGAGGCCAGGATTCCTTCAATCGAGGTCTGCAGGTGAAAGCTCAGCGTGACTTCACCACGGCAGTTGGGCGGATCATGGTTTCTTGGAAGTCTTGGATGCAACATAATATGGAATATCAAGATGAGTAATGCAAGCTTCATGTACATGCCGTGTATACTTAGCTAATGTATGCTTCTTACAAATTTGCCTTGGTCTAAGGTTCACAACATCACGGCGTTGCAGGAAGAAATTCAATCGCAGCTCGACCTGCTTGACGCAATGCAGTCAGCAGCACGTAGCCTGCAGGCGGGAATCAGTCAGGCAGGAAGGCCCTCAACGGCTGAACGTGACGTTTTGGAGCGCCCTGGATCCGAAGAGGAATGAAATTGAAAAAAATATGTATATATATATATATATATATATGTGCGTGTGTAACTCACTACAATATAGATACATTTAAAAATATCACAAATAGCATCATTTGTACATATGTGGATCCTGGGTTCGTAGCCTATGCGGAATGATCCTGAAGGTTTCAATCTGGGTGAACCCATGGATGGAGTCGCTGGAAGTCTCATTGCATTTGTTTCAACAATTTGGAACTCAAGATGTTGGACTCCATCCACGTACGTGCAAATGGATCATATGTGACAGGTCTGAGTTTAAAGCAATGGAGTGAGCTGCTATAGCTGTCAGCGTGATGTGAAAAAAGGGAAAATTGGTACTCTCAGCACTTTCAAACTGCTGAATCACTGCCCAATTTGTCAAGTTGATTTGCTGATATGATCTTTTTTGTGGAGGTGCATACTTGATGTTCCTTGATACCTCATGATCGAGCTCGACCTTTGGCATGGGCCTCAATCACTGTTTTGGTGTCATTAAATTCCATTCCCACCCAACCCAAGCATTCAATCCCACCACATGCAAAGCCTCTCGGGATCCATGCGCTCCCATGCGCTCCAGTCTAACTCCATTCTCACCTGCTCATCCGTGCTCATGCCACTCTCATGCAACATGTGACATGCCCTAGCCGTATTGAGGCCGGACCCAGGAGCTGTATGCTTTACAGTGTGGTAGCGTTGGTTGCTCAGGAAATGGGCAGCCATTGGTATGTTTACAGAATTTTACAGATATACGTACAAGAATGTTTCAATATATTTATCTAATTGCATCTATCTTTATCAGTCATATAAGTAGCGGCATGTCAGACCATGTAATCCCGTTGATTTTTTTTAAAGCGCCACGCTGATACCCGATCCCTTCGCTGATCCCTGCCCGGCCTCAGGCTTGGATGGCGCTGTGGGAACTCCGAGACAATGCAACAGGTGCCTTCAGCCCCCCCGTGCTTGAAGGGAAACTGATATGAGAAAGATGACCCAACTTCTTTTCAGGGTGTGTCGCATGACTCATATTTCAATATACACGGCATTTGATTCCGAATTATGGCTTACTGCATGTGGCACATATCATCACTTGTGTGCATGCATAAATATCATATGCGTGGCATGAAGTCATGAAGAAGATGTTTGCAGCATTTTCTGAAGACCTAGTGACTGGCATGCACGTGTCAGAAATGAATAAGCCGATGCGGCTTTGAAGAACCATCAGCCTGCAAACATGGGGAACTGGTTCACTTGTGGAGAATATATATTTATATACAGTGTTGTCAAATGCGCATATATATATATATATATATACAGCACTGTCAAATGCACACACACACACATATATATATATATATCATTCATTGCACATATCTCAAACCAACAGCATGCCCATTCCAGCCATGGACCCTGAACTTATTGGTGCCTTCGCAACGGAGTTTGCTCAGTATCCCAACCTGAAGCAGAATGGATTCAGCTTCTTGGTGGACATCAGCGGGAAGTTGTTCAAAAAGGGCGCAGTCCCATTGAAGGACGTGGAGGGAAACATAGAGGCATGGGGTTTGAAATCGCGCGATCCAAACATGTTGCAGCATGCTGCAGTTCAAACAGACCTATACATGCATGTGAAACCACACCCGATTGATAAGCTTGAAGTTCCTGGCCTTCGCAAGGCCGTGGGCAGCGTGATGAGGGTGACGCGAGGAGTCGGGAGGTTTTCCGCTCACCTGCTCGCAGCTTCGTTGGTGAACTTCTTTGAGGTCCAAAAGATTTTTCCGCAAGGAATCACCCAGGATATGGACTGCATAGCTGACTGGTCCTTACGCATGGGGAAGGCATTGCAGCGTTTGGTCCCTTAGCCAAAATTCAATATTCCAAAAGTTTGGAAATGTTTGGAACTAACTTCTGATAGAATATGCCTCAACCAGTTTATGAATCCAGCAGATGATTAAACCATATCTCTTAAAAAGAAGGGGTGATTATATAATTTGATGTGAAGTCTTTTTCAATTAAGGGTCTATTATACCGGCCAATCAATGCCGATATCAGGTTAGCCGGTTTCGGCGGCTTTATCAGCGGGCCAATGGTGCAAAGCTCCCCAAGACCCGGCAGCTGAAAGAAGAACTCCGTGAACAGATTGGGGCTTCTAAACTCAAATATATTGCATGGGGCATGTTTGAGCAAATCTGAACAGTCGAACAATTAAGTTTTAAGATGTTTCAATCTCATTTTCAATTTCGCTCTGAGATCAGAATCACACCTAAGGATTTGGGACAACATCCTGATGATGAGGATGATGTTGAGGAACATGGTGGGGCTTCTGTCGAGACCCTCTCCGAGCTGGGCTCCCAAGCTGGTTCGATGGCTTCTGTGGTCACACCTCAGACGAGGGGTGACAAGAAGCTGCTCCGTTTGTCCCTTCAGCATTCCACATGGTCAAGTCATTCGTCATCCAGCCAAACTTCGTCATGTTCCAAGAGTACCAGGAGTGCAAAGGAGTTGAATGACTTAGCTGCTGAACTCAAAAAGGCCATGCTTAAGACCAGTGAGACTCCTGAGAAGATTGAGAAGCCTCCCAGAAAAGAATCATCTGGTCTGCCTGTCCATGCATCTTGGTTATCAAGGTTTAGGTCAAATATTTTACTGTATAGGCCCTAGTTGGCTAAATAAAACGACACGTGTTTTCTTTGCAATATGGTCGAGTCCATGTTTGAAAGGTGCTGCAATACTTGAAAGATTCGCTTGCTGCACCGCCTCCGACTCCATTTGCCCAGAGTGCCCAGTACAAGAAGACCTTCGATGCGAAGGATGATGATGATGATGGTGAGCTGGCTGAGGCCCCGGCGAAAAAGAACACAAAGAAGAAGAAGAAGACGCGCAAAGGCAAAAAGCCTGGTCCTGCACAAGTCCAACGTGCAAAAAAGAAACAGAGTGACCAGGCCGTTCAGGCACCGGCTGCTGGGGAGGTTTATCAAGCCAATAGGTATTCAGAACTGCGAACCGATTTCATCAACAAATTGAAAGAATCGGGTGTGAAGTACAAAGCTGCTGCAGAGCAGTGGAATAATTCAGATTTGAAAAGGCAACTTTTGGCCAATGTCCCGTTGCCAGAATTGAAAAAGCGACGCTTTGTCACAAAGGATTGCACTACTAACCCCTGGGCCTGCTGAGAAAAAAAATATATCCACTAAAAAGATTTAGGTTACCTTTTTAATCAGTGGGTGTTATCAGTCACAATTCAATTGGGTTCCCAGGTGTCTGTGCAGTTTGCACTAGCTTAAGAGCGTCAAATTAGATCCAACTGCCCCACATTCTGATTTGCAGTCGATGTGGAAAAAGGTCAGCGGCTAGAGCGTGAGTCTAGAAAGACATCGGTGCTTCTCTGAAATGTTTTTCGGCATGTGTGTGAATTTTGCTTCGTTATTGCATAGCACAGCTGGCTCGGACTGGAGAATGCTGCATGTCCCACTTCACATTTACACATGTGTACGTATATATATATATATAGACACACACATATATCTATATTACGAAAATGTTCAACCAAAGACCCATAGATACATGCCACGCTTTACCCACATATGATTCAAACAAGTATTCATATATACATGCCCATATCTGTGTGTACATGCATTATACTTGCAGCTTACCGGAAAACCCACCTGATCTCGACGCCATGGTAGTTCTTGAGATGCTGCGGTGGAAAGCTCCTGCAGCTTTGATTCTTTCCATCGTCCTTCTCACTGCAAATGTGAGAATTCCCCAGCTGCAAGATGTGGAATTTGTGGAATGTTTTGCAGGGGACGGTGCCGTGAGCATGGCTCTTTGGGATGCAGGGCTGAAAGGGTCTTCCCATGATATCCGCTATTCGCGGCTCATGGATTTGTGCACTCCTCATGGATTTGCGTTTCTTGGCCTTTAGAATCCTTTAGATTTAGCATTTAAATTGATTATTTATTTTCCCAAAAGTTAGCGGGGTTAGTTTTAAGGGGAATCATGGGCCCTGAGCGCTAACTGTCAGGCTGGTGCTGAATGAGCTGTGGAATGCAAAACCTGGTTCAATATGCCTCTTCGCTATATGCTGCAATTCCTTTACACGGATGTCGCTTGGATTCTATCATAAGATATGGTCTGGATGTGAATCGTGAAAACGATATCTGATCTGGTTTCAATCCTAAGGTCATCCCATACAGCTGGCAGAGATATCTTCAACAATTTTCTGGGAAACGAGGGGTATGACTTCGTGTACACTGGAAATCTGCTCTGCAGTAGACTTTGCCTTTGTCTCATCGTATGCTTTGTACGTGGGTGCCGGTGGATAGTTGAACAACCTGAAGGATCCAGTTTGGCCAGTCACCCACGATTCCAATGGATCCTTGGAATTGGAAAAGTTGCTTGGCGAGTATCCTGCCATATTCAATTTATGTTAAGATGTGTGTGCTATGAGTGCTGTGTGCTTGCAATGTGCTCTTGCTGTGCATCTTCAAATTATGTTGACCCAGGTGTTTTCCTGTTCGTTTTGGATGGGTGCCTTCAATGGCAAAACAGCGAAGCGGCATCGCCTCTGGAGCAATGATCGAGGACTACTGGATGCAATATTCGCGCAAGGTGCCTTGATTGCATATCAGCAAGCTTATATCATATACGGGATGAAGAAAATATATGAAGATTTTGATCGGTGGGTTTCGCTTCGATATTGCAATTTACATGCAGTCTGCACTTGCGGTGCTTTTATATATTTTGAAGGTGGGCACATGACGCGGGCTGCCCTACAGTCATTACCTGGTGCCTGTGATGGCTTGGTTCGCAAATATGTGGACAAGCGTGGACAAAAGCGTCATGTGGGTGTGCCAGAGAAACTACGCAAAAGCCAGTGTCTTGATGCAAGTGTTATGTGGTCACCTGACATTTCTCACATATAATTTCTCTGAAAATCAAAATGCCAGTGCGCACTAGGTCTTACACGCCAGCTTTTGGCAAGTGCATTGCTCGATTGGCAGTTCAAGGTCTACAGGCTGGACACTGAATGTGCATTTCATATATCTATATTTATATATGATATATGTATATATTATTTGTATACACATGTAGTATTTGCAAATGTTGTGGGAACTCCGAACCCTATAGGGTCAAACCCCCGACAGCCGCAAGTCCTTAATTGCCATAGGAGCCTTTGCCACCGCCTCGCGAAGAAGTGCAGCTGGATACTACTTCTGGTGATGCGGAGCTCTTTGAAGTTCTTCTTTCCAAATGGGATTCCCCAGATTCAATATCTTGGGGACCTGTGGGATGATGTCACTTGGGCATGACTTTAAAATTTATGTCTCATGATTGTTCGATCCTTGCACATATGAAGTACATGGACAAGAATACAGCAAATATATGCAAAGATGTATGTAACACTGCCTGGATGAGGCCCAACTCCCAGCAGTGCTCCGCTATTTAGCTGGCTGCAAGTATCTTCTTCCACATGGTCGATGGGTCCGGGTCTTAATTGTGGAAGCCGTGAACATACATATAATATCATATGGCACCAACTTGAACCGGGTTGGACCGCACCATCCTGGCCTTCACTTGGCAATCCATCATCGCAGGTGGACATCCTGCGACAGCTGGACTTGAAGCACACAATGAAGTAGTTGGCAATGACTTGAACTGTCATGCTGGAAATTTGATAGTCCTATGGGCTACTTTGCAAATTAGTTTGGCCGCATCAGTGAATCTGTGTGTGGTATGCATCCTAGGGGCATGAACTAGTGCCAGTCGTGCGAAACTGACCCCATGGTGAAAAAATCCAAAAAAACTGTTACCGTGAAAATTCGTGATTTGACCGTGAAAGGAAGCCCAATGACCGTGAAAACCGTGAAAACTATAATCGTGAAATTCCAGCATGTGTGCATCAACTGTGTCATGTGTGCATGTTGCAGGTGTTTTACACCAAAGCTGGGCGTAGAGGTGAAAAAAGAGGTTGCCATGTCCCTTGCAAATTTGTCGTTTCCCATACATGAGCTGACCTGGGAGCACTACTGGGTGGTCATGGAAGAACTTGGGCTTTCTGAGACAGAAACCACGGAGGTGCTGACAAAGGTCTTGGGACCAGTTGCTTGCCTTAAATTCACCATTGCTCGTGTTCTTTCTGGCTTAGATGTGAATGCAACAGACAGTCAAGTGTATATACGGACTGTGTCACATGTATGTGACTAAGGCTGATGATGAAAACAATGATGAACAACCTATGAAGAAGCCAGCCCGCAAGACACGTGCCCGGGCATCATCAGCTAAGGGCGCTACAGTTACGAAATCCCAGCCAGCTGTCCCAAAGAAGAATGCCAAAAGGCCTTCATCGGCTAGCGGTGTCCAAGAGACAGAGCCTAAGGTGCCGAAGACGGGAAAGGCAAAAGCTGGTCCAAAACCTGCTGTGAAAACTGCCGCAAAGTCAAAGGTGAAGCCCACCATCACCAAGACACCCAAGACACAAAAAGCAACTGCAGCAGATGATCAGGCTGGGGGTGAAGGTGAACCTACTGTGCCTGCACCTGCAGTCACCCGTGTGCGAAAACCTCGGGTGTCCCAAGAGCCCTTGGAACCTGTCTTGAAGCTGCCTGACAAGAAACCTAGGGTCGAAAGTGATGTACCTGCAGCTGGCCATCATGCTCCTGCACCTGTGACTACGCCTGTACCCGTTGGTGGTTTGCCTAGCCCGGTTCAGCCTGACGAATCCCAGTCCCAACGAACAACTTGGTACCTTGGATGCAAATATGCCATATATTTATTATGCGCATTTGATTTTAATTTAACTGTCACTTGTGTGGGTTTGTGTGTGTCTGGCACTGGAAATCTTTGAATCCCTCAGGTCGTGCGGAACTTTGCAGGCCGGCTTGGAACTGCTCAAGGCCCAATGTCCTTCGAAGCCCAAAGATGTTGACTCCATCTCTGAAGCGACCACGTTGCCGAGCCTTGGCCAATATGTGTGGCTGCAACTCCATCTTGGGAACTTCATATGTCATGGCATATGGTTCAATACATGTGCCAACTCCACACCAATTTCATGGTATGGTTCAATGTGCCAACTTCATACCAATTTTTCAATCCATGATGGAAGCCCGCTATAGCAGTTTATACTGCTCACTGGTTTGCATCTTTAAGGCTGCATGTGGATATATTTCTAAGTGTCCCTTTTCGGGCCCAAAAATGCTACTTAAGGGTGGAAAACGGACACCTTATTTTAAGACACCCCTATTTGCACATTGTATTATATCCTGTGATTTTCCCACCTTATTCCCCATCCATCTTTGTATCAAAACCCAGACACACTATATATAAAACAATACATATATATATATATATATATATGTGACTGGATATATACAAATATAAATAGTATTGATATTATATATATATATATATTATCTTTTGTGTAACTTCATGTGTAAAATATCTTCAGTCATGGCTAAACCTGCCTGATCTCAGGCTTGGTGGAAGCCAAGATCAGTCAACTGAGTTGGCATTGGCGTTGGAGCGTATCAAAGCTTTGGAAGCTCAAGTGATCGCTGCAGGATCAAGCGCCAGTGAGCCTGGAACTTTACGTCGCTCTGCCCCTTTGACGCCGGCATCCTTGGATGCTGCTGAGGTGTGGTTCTGTGGTTAATTCAATGCTCATTTTTTGAGAAGCTTGATTGTTCAGCTCAGTTGGTTGCATTAATGTTCAAATTGAACCTATATGTGCGCGTAATCCCTGCATATGTGCAGGTGCCTGCGCCTGCAGTGCCACTTCTGGAAGTGGAAACTTTCTCGGAGCAGTTTCAAGATGCTCAGAGCCCGATTCCTGATACCCCTTATGAGCCAGATCAACCTGACACCATTGAGGCTACACAAGTGGATGGAGATGGAAGTGAGAAGCAGCCTTCTGAGGCTCGCAGTATCGTGGTGGAGCCGGCAGCCAAAGACATTGGGGCTGAGAGGGAGGCACTGCTCAAGAATGCCTTGCCAACACCTCCTGGTGCTGTGAGTCCTGTGGCAGTTCACGAGCCTCATGATTGGAAAAGGTCTCCTGACCCCATTGCCCATGCTGAGAAGCTTTGCGAAGAACTGACGGAAACTCAGATGAATGATCTGATGGGCAAGTACAGCAGTGTAGCCAGCTCGAAAGGCGATGTGGGCCTGATCAGACCTGATCAGCTTGATGAGGCTTCCAGGATGTCCTTCTTCGAAACCTTGGAACAGATGGTTTTGATGAATCGGAAGACACTTTCAATGGACAAGGTGGATGTCGTCAAGGTCAAGCCCTCGGCTGCACCATGTCAGGCTAGCAACCTGAAAATTGCTGCCCCGGAAGCTTCGACTGGTGGAGTCCCTGAAGCTGTGCAGGCCCCAGCGGTGCCTGAACCTTCAACTGGTGGGCTTCCTGATCCAGTGGGGTCTGTCCCGGAATGTGGAGGGTCTGGTGCAGTCCCGGAACCCGTGCAACCTTCAAGTGGTGGTGGCCCTGACCAAGCTTTGGCCGTTCCAGCCCCGACTGTAGCACCAAGCCAACATGGTGCTGCCGAAGCTGCAGCCACTGCTCCTCCTGAAGGTGGATCGATGCAAGTGGTGCCTCACTCTTCGCA
Source organism: Cladocopium goreaui (assembly GCA_947184155.2). Taxonomy (NCBI): domain Eukaryota; class Dinophyceae; order Suessiales; family Symbiodiniaceae; genus Cladocopium; species Cladocopium goreaui. Next base: position 26,847 of record CAMXCT020002002.1, read on the forward strand.
GAACCGTGAGTTGGAGCTTGCTGGCCTGCAGGCACTTATGAGTGCTCAAAAAGGGAGGGAGGCAGCTCAGCTTGAGCAAGCCCAACGTCTGCAGCCTAGGGTTGCGGTGACGGCTGCAACTGAGAAGCTTGATTGGACTACGCACAAGAAAGAAGGAATGCGACTTAAAAGGCTCTTGGAGGACAGCTCTGAAGGTGCGCGATTCCCTCACATGAAGAAGCTCTTCAATGAGGGCTCCAAGGAGGACTGGGTACGGTGAACTTTAGTTTTCTCTGTATATGAGAAATATCAATCAGATAGTTGTGCATCCTGAAAGGTTTTGCCATATTCACTTTTCATATGTCTGGCCAGGATCGCCGACGGCTTCTTCGGCAGTGGGTTGAATCTGGCTGCAATCCAAATGCAGTCGAGGCCCAGGTTGTCATTGAAAGAACCCAAGCCTCGACGACTGGCAGGCACAAGGAGCTTCTCTCAGTGGGTGAAATGCAGGCAAAAGGCTTTCCTGAGTCCAAAATCCGCTCCATCATTGCCCGGGGTGGGGGCATACCGGACCCCGACTGCCCTGAGCTTGCAGAGTGCACAAAGTTTTGGGTGGTGACAAGCCAGAGCCACTTGGAAGAAGAGGTGCACAGCCAGAAAGCTTCAATGTCAATGGCGGCCAATGCAGATGCTGACTTTGCAGATGGCCTTTATGGCTCCCAGATGGCTTCAGGGCCGGGACGAGCCACTATTGGAGCTGAAGCGCTGAACCAGCTCATGACACCCAGTGGACAAGCTGGCAATGCAGGACATTGTATTTTTTCCGACCTCCTTTCCATCAACAACTCATGACTTGTGCATAGACTGATTCTGCCTATGTATCTATACAATTCTATACATATAATTAGGTATATGTGTTGAAGGTGTGCTTTTAATTCCCCGTAGTTACATTGTTATATATATATGTATTTATTTATATTTATATGCACCTACGTTACTCACACTCCTATAAATACAAATCACATTTGATAATGTATATATATATATACTGATAATACAATAAAACCTATCATATATATAATATACATATATAAATACCCCCGTTTACGCCTATCTCTCCAGGAACGCTGCACATCCCGAAGGCCAAGGCGAAAGCAAAAGGAAAGGCGAAGGCGAAAGCGAAGAGCGCCGCAACGCCTGCTGGCGTGACAGAGGAGGTCCCAAAGACCATGGAGATCGTTGTTTCGGAGGTTTGCACCTTGAATGCAACTGATGAATTGTTTTGCTTATTTTTTTCAATACATGAACGGATATGGCCCATACATTATATTATGGTTCTAATGGATTAGACCCCAAATTTCACACAATTGGATTCAAATCTTATTGGGTTCAAATCTTATTGATTTCACAGTCCAAGTCTTAAGGGTTGCATTACTGAGGTGGTGCGCTGAAGAAAGAGCTTCGTCAAATTGCTGACATAGCCTTGGAATTGCCCCAGGGAAATGCTATCCGGACAACGCTGGTGAAGTACAAAGTTCGATTTGAGGAGCTACTGGAAGAGACCCTTGGCTATTCACATGTTCATGGCTTGTTCATCTCACAATTGGTTTCGCTGATTAAGTTGCGTTGCCTTCCTTTACATATGGCATGCATGTTGCCACTCTTGAGGATCAAAGGATGCAAGGATATGGCCAATTGCGAGGACATCAAGAAGGAATGGAACGACGAGGCATTCTGGACTTATCTGGACTTATTGGACTGCAGGACTCGTCATGGAGCAGTTTAAATATATATATATATATCTGAGCCGATCTTGCGAATATACATATATATATATATACATACATGTATATTTACAATCATATACAGTCAAGACATGTAAATACTTGTATATACATAAATTATATATATAAATGCCATTGTATGCATCTCTTGTCAGAATTTTTATCCAAATACTATTGCCAACCCGCTGCAGGTTCAAGAGTGCCGCCTCGTGAAAGCCCAAGCGAAAGCAATTCTCGTTGAGCTCAAGAAGATGCGAGCCTGAGCAGTAGAACAACAGAGGGCCAATCGTGCCCAAAAATTTTGCTGGGTATGTGCAAAGATTCTCCATGACTTTAATTTTGGGAGAAGTTGCAATGGGGAGTGGCTACATGGCTAATATACGTGCCTTAAGCCTTGTTGGGCCATGATGCCAATTGCCTTGCAATTAAAATTGTCCATTCCAAAACACGATTACATTTTTTGACTTCAATTGGCCCGGCAGGGAGGCTGTATATAGCTAAGCCGATGGTAGGTCTGCAATCGAGGAGGCAGCCAACTTGTGTGAACCTGCAGGTCATGCCTCTTGCAGTGAAACTTCAAACACCATGTACTGCAACTAAATATTAATATCTCAATAAATTTTTGGGGGGATGCTCACATATATATATATATTTATTTTTTCATGGTTAATTCCCAGGAGGCATGACACTGGCTTGAAAAGCCAACATGACGGATGGATTAAATCTACATCAGGATATGGTCGCATCGGAAAAACAATGCTACAAGATGGATTGTTCACTCCTGTCCTGCATCTCCTTTTGGCCCTCTTTGCTCCCAGACCATTCGGCGCAGGTGCTTCATCTTCTCGTCGCGGCATCGACATTGAGAACCTCGAGCGGCTGTTTCTTGGATCTTCGCTCAGGGCCTTTATTTGTGTTATTAACCCCTCAATACAAATATAGATGGAATTTGGTTCCCAGAATGTAAGTGAATTAGTCACTGGGATTCCTATAGTTTCCCATAGTTTCCCCTTTTAGTCACAGCATTGCCTATATATTATATATAGTTCCGATTTTTTCCTGGGGTGGCCTATGATTAAATTGTATGGCTCGATATTTAAGCTTGCATACATTGGTATATAATTATATATTATATATATCTATTTTGATAAGTGGGCAACCTTGCATGCAGGTTGGCTATGGGGGTTGGAGCTGGCAACTCGACTACAACCCATGCCAGGGAAGTTGGGCAGCTTCTGCATTCTGATGTCTTCAAGAAGTGCCTTGTCCGAAATGCCACAACTCTTGAATCTTTCATGATGGCACCGTTTCCACAAGTTGTTCTTTGGGAAACAGAATGCATCAATTTACAACCTCTTTTAGCAGCCTTGCAAAACCACCAAGTCCTGCGGACTCCAACGAGATGTCCCTTCACAATGCTGCCCGAAAAGTTGGGCTGACCTTCGATTGCAAGATTACCTACTTGGAAATCCCTATCTGTACTGGCTACGATGATGATGGATTACCGATTGTGGAGATGAAAGGGTGGCCTTTTCTACTTCCAAGCGACATGGAACCTTGGGTATATTCTATTTTTTTTGCTTACCCCCTTGCTTACCACTTTTTCATCACCAAAAAAAAATATATATACATATATATGAATTCCTTCACTTGCATTGGCCGGGTTCCAAAAATGCCATTGAATCTCCCTCCTTGTTTCTTGGCAGCGCCACCTTGTGTCTCAGGCCCAAGCACTCGTGGATGAAGGGTACATGGAAGCGCTTGTGGACCTGGAGAAAATTGGGTGGTACTGGCGAAACATGCTGCTTGACTACCCGGGGCATCCTGCATCTTTGGACCCTCAGCATTCAGTTCCAATTACCCTGTATGGCACCTCAGCTGAATCCAAGAAAAACTCGCAAACCATTTGAATGAGGTTACCTTAAGAAACATGTATAGTATAGGTACGATTTTGATCCAAATGTATATATATATATAAATTTGTAATATATATATATGTGGATATTTATAAATGTATATATATATATAATATATATTATCTTATATATATTTTTTAATATCCGTCTTTCGATTCTTAAGGGATGCACTGGGATCGACCCAGGCGATGAAGGAAATGCATTGGGTGGTAGTTACATGGTGTTCCACTGGCAATGCGATCTGGCACCCTTTCTATCAGACAGTGGTTCCAGCCGATACCTAATCACTACGGTTCCAACAACAGCTTATGTGTACGATCATGATGTCAACATCACCCTGCAATCTGTGGCACAGCATATTTGCAGATCTCTGGTTGGCTTACGGATTTCCATTCCGATGACTGGCATTGATCGTGATCCTTGGCAAATATTGGTATGTATGATTTTTTTACATGTCGCCCACCACTGCTTTTCCCAAAACCAGCCTCTAATCCAAAGACTGCATGCGACCCATAGCCATGGCGTCCAATGCAAGCAAGGAATCTATGGCTGTCTATGTGATGGGGTTCAAGGGTGACTGGAAGTATCTCTGCCAGTTGTTCAACTTGGTTCGCAATCCGAGTTCGGAACAGGCCCGGTGATATAAAGACTATAGATCTATTTAAGATTTGGTGGATATTCATCTCAAATCAATATAACTGTAAAAATTATCCCAAAGATCTTGACAACTGAATCTATCCATCAAATGTCCTTTGAAGTTGGAGGAATATTGGGGGTATATATGGAAACTACCATAGATAATCTTTGCGTGTCCTTCGAACCCTGCAGGTCTGTTGGAGGTGCTTGGCTACAAAGGGCACTGGTGACTTAGCCTACTGCTATACGAATGTCGCTGACGATGCGAGTTGGCGGGCTACGGAGTGGACAACGGACCCCTGGACGGAGCAACCTGCATTTGCTACGCTACCGGGTTTCAGTTTGAAGATGTTAAATGTGGATTTGCTGCACGTGTGGCACTTAGGTGTGGCACGAGACATGACGGCGTCGGTCTTGAGAGTCCTAGCTAAGGCCAAGCAGTTCCGTCCACATGGGACCATTAAGGATCAATTGGCTGCAGCATCAAGCTCCCTCAGAAACTTTGCAAAGGCGGAAGGGCTATCCCTACATCTTCGTAAATTGTCTCCACAGAACTTGAACTGGAGATCCAATGCCTACCCTGAGACTCATTGCAAAGGGTATGATTCCTTTGTGATGATTGCCTGGTTGGCATGGTACCTCAGTGATGCTGATGATGTAGATCCGCGTATCCGAACTTTAGTGTGGGCTGCAGATTCCCTGATGGATGTCTGGCACCATGGTGGCATGTTCTTGACCGACAATGAAGTACAACATGTGCAAATTGTTGGGGGGCTCTTCATCAGGTGCTACTTGGAGCTTGCGCAGGAGGCTGTGAGCAGCAGGACGCGTCTGTGGAGAATTCGCCCTAAGTTTCATCTCTTGGTGCATCTCCAGTCGGAGGTCCGTGCATCCAGATACAATGCTACGTTTGGTTCGACATGGATGGATGAAGACGCTGTGAAAAGATTCATGAAGATCAAGAAGAAAGTCCACCGATTGCAAGCGCCCGATAGGGTCATTCGGCGGTGGTTGCTGAATCTACGCGACAAGATGGACAATGTGTTGGATAGAAAAATTATGGTCAGAGATATCGGCGTCGCGTTGGGCGGGTGGCGGTGCTGATCTGGTTGTGGGGCTTGAACCCTTTTAGATACATAACCCCCGAATGCAACTTTAACTATATAATATATAGAAGTATTACTGGTAACCCACCTAGACTGGATACGGCAGGGACGGGAAGGGTCACCACCAGTGCAATTACAATGCTGTAGCCCGAAATGGTGTTAGTTTATATAAACTCTTTTGGGCATGTATAGTTATAATTGTACAAATCGCCAAACCACCCACATGCAGCATAACCGAAATTTTTGATGAAGTGGGAACTGTTATAATTTGTCAGGTGCGGACGATTATACAATGCTAAAAGAAGTTTTTAATGTAACACCTATATGGATTGTGCCCCCTAACAGGCATACCGGTCTGCAATTGTGCCCCCCTCTCTCGAGACTTAGGATGTATAATTAGGAGAGAGAGCTATATATATATATGTATACAGTATTACATATATACAATATTATGTATATTAAATTATATATCAGTAGTACCGCACAAGGCGGTGGCGGAAGTTTCAAAAATAGGAAACCTATAGGAGAGCTTGGTTGTTGTGAATCAGGGATGGCAGAGCGAAGCCACTGATGGACCGAAAGGTGCTTGAGGTCTATACATATGCTGTGTGTAAAAGCTTTTGGCAAACCATGCTGTGCCATGAATCCCCTGTACCCAGATGCATCACTGGCCATGGCCCAAGGAGAAAATACTGCCATGGACTGCTGCCTGCATGAGCTGGCACTGTAATTTGACCATTCTAGCTCCACTCCCTCTGGACCAGCCAAGGTCATGAGCGTGAAAAATCGTGAAAATTGGCTAAAACGGGATTTGAACCACTAAGGATCCTTAGATGATCGAATAAGGTCATGTACCACCCTTAGTTGCACGAACCCTGGTCTAGGCTGCTTTGTGGTACTTTTCGACATGCGTGAGCAAGGAGGACCTCCTGCTGAACGATCGGAAGGGGCACAGGATGCACTTGTAAGTTGCCTCTGAGGCGTCCGGGTTGGAGCAGCCGGCTTGATTTTTGAGACCTGGGCACGGGCAGGTCTTAGCGCCAAGGTCACGCTGAAAGTCAGTTGGCTCAGTTGCGCTAGAAGTGTGTTTGTTGCGCTGTCCAAACATGTGTGCACATGTCAGCCAGCAAGGCACACCCCTGTTCCCATGCAATAGAAAGCCAAAAAAACACATCACGTTTCATTCGTCCCGCTCGCACTTGGGCGGCGATCACTGACTGAGGCCCAGACGGGTAATCTCTTGCAATACTTCTCTTTCCATGCAGGCGCGAACTTGTGGCGCCACGGAGCTCCAGCCCTCCTCGGCCTCCATTCCTGCTTTCAGTTGGACTTCCAGGCAAGTCGAAGGTGCTTCCTTTCTCCTCCTCTTGGCCGCGCGATCGTCTGCGGAGAGCACATTGACTTGGAAAACCTGCGTCCCGTGAGCTTTCGACAAGTGCTTCCACAACTTTTTTGCAGTTGGTTTGGATGCATTCTTCCTCGGCGGAGCTGTAAATGTGAGCAGCTTCCTGGACCAGCTTCAGTCCGTATGCATGGCCACAATCCTTGGCTGATGAGCTCGATGCATTTAGCAAGAAACACATTCCATCGCCGCACTGCTCTGCTTGAGACAAGGACACAGGCTCTATGGAAAATTGAGGACAAAGCTGCATCATGTGCTGGTAGGACATAGGCTCTGGCAAGTTGGATGTTGCGGCCTTCAAAGGGTCAGCCTCCTCGGGGAACAAATTCAAGAGAGCAGTGCCGATACAGGAGTAACACCCAGGAATGTGATGGATCGCGCCCATCCTGATCCCAGCATTGTTTTCCAAAATGGATTCCAGGATTTGCTGCACTGTGAGCATGGGCGGGCTTCTGTCCAGTGGTTTGACCTGCATCATGATTCCAGTCTGACTGTGGAAATCTTCCAGCAAAGCCTGTTCACTTGCTGCTGAATCTACTTCTTCACCTGGCATGCTCAGATTCGCTTGCGGGACAGCAAGCACTGCGTCAAAGACTGGTGCAACTAGAGCGAAGCCATGTTTGGGCAGGAGGCCGCAGAACAGCTGCATTGCTTTGTGTTCCTTGTCAAAAAGCAAGAAAGCCATGGCGGAAGTTTCGGGCCGCGGGCGCTTTGCTGCTTTCACGTCTTGAACTACCGAGGGGAATTTTTGACAAAGCACCTCCCGCAACTTCATGGCATCTGCAGCGAGGCCCTCCAACAAGGGACAGGCCACAGGTGAACCGCTCGCGCGAGATGGAAATGCAAAGCCAAAAGAGGCCATGAGGAGCGCCTTTTTGGCATCATGCTCTGAGAAGGAGAACCAAGACATCACCACTTGGCGCCATTCAGCTTTGAAAGCGTGATACCGCCGAAAGCACGGCAAGTCCATGGCATACTCTTCAGCGAACTTGAGGGCAAAGTGGATCACAGCATTGGGCATGTCGAACTCCTTTGTCCCCAGTGGGCTGCCGTAGCTTCTGGCGGAACGAGATAGGGTTGGAAAGCTCACCCATGGAAAGAAGACACGTCCGAGCGATTCACCTGCCACTTGTTTTTGATGCCCTGTAGTCTTCACAGTGACCAAGTCTCCGACGGTCTCGTTGTCTCTTTCACAAATCTCTGCAACTTGTCGGGCGTGCAAACCCTTCTCTCCAAGTGTGGATGCAGCATACTGCTTCAATCCTTCAAGGTTGATGTTGCAAGAGATGGTCCAAGAGTCACCACGAGGAAGGCCAGTGGGGTCATCCATGGTGTCTGCCAGTGAAGCTTCTGCAGCTTGTGGCCAAGACCAATCTTGCCAAGTACCAGCAATTTCTTCAACCCGAGCTTCACCTAAGCATGTTTGGAGGCAAGTCTGCCAGGCGTCAACATTCAAACATCGACGTTCGAAGCGGTCCAACGCATTCCCAGCACGGACTTGGCCATCAACGGACCGAATGAGATGGGGGAACTCGAGGATGGACTCCTTGAGGTACTCTACTCTGAGTTTCTTCCCCGGCTTCTTTGGCGGAGCTGAACCTGGATTGGAAGGGGCCAAAAGGCGATCGACTTCCTTGGCAGAGAAAAACTGAGTGGTGACAGCCGCATGGGTCTCACGAATGATCCGTTCGGAGCGGCTTTGCACTACCGGAATTTCTGGATGTGCAGGTCCTTGTCCTTCATCGGGATTTGGGCGCTCGCTGCAGCGGCTCATCTTTTGGAGGAGCCAATGCGTGTCCTTGTACAAAGTGGTCTCGGGCATGAGGTACTGCAAGTTGTCACTGCACTTTTGCAGACCATTGGAGCGAAGATGTGGAAAAAGAAAATCCTGAAAGAAGCACCAAACAGCGGCGCCAGAGGCCATGAACTCTTTGGCACTGGGATCTGCTTGGAAGACTTTGTTGGCAACATCAACTTCATCTTGGATGGCCGTGAACTTGGACCGCATGTAGGTGCAGCGGAAGCGCCTTTGGTGCGAGACTTCTTCTGCAGTGGGCACCCGCGGGATATCTCCGACATTCATAGCCCACACCTTGGCGGAATGTGCCCAGTGTCCGTATTTGGTTTCTGCTTCATGGTTTCTCCGCAATGGTAGCCAACCCCCACCCACGAACACTTTCACGGTATCCTCCATGATTCCCTGATCTCTTTTGCATTCATCGAAAGTCAGGAAAGATGAATGGATGAAGTTGACGCCCTGGACCTGAAATTCACGGTCCGCTTGCAGCATACTGCACGGGGCGCAGCTGAAAGCGCTGCCAAACACAGCTTGCATGTGGTCGACAAATATCAAAGTCTTCACATCATGTCCACAGCCCACAACGATGTGGAGCACATCTGGCTGCCTCACCCGGGCCACCACGAGGGCACATTGATTGAGTAAGACTTGAAGGCCAGCCGAGCCTGCAAAGGAAGACAAGAGAATGCTGGCATAGCGTCGACGTGTGTCCATGGAAGGTGTCTGCGAGATGGACGTGGGGATGGCAACGTAGCATCCATGCCGCGCATCCTTCTGCAGTTGCTGCGGTTGTCCATCCACAGTAGAAATGAAAGCATCTTGGAAGCATAGCCCGGGCTGCTGTTTGCTGCGGATTTCTTCATCGCCCCAACGTTGAAAACATTTGACGATAGTCCTCGTGTTGTACCCACACAGTGAAGAGTATGTTTCCATGAACAGTCTCAAAACCACACTTGGGCAATGAATGCTGGAGACCGTACATAGGAATGGCGCTGAAACCGGTGTGGTTTCGTTTGACTATCGTGCTGGCACGTTAGCATGGAGCATGGTAGTTTGAATTCAAACCCGTAACCCGGAGTCAGTCTGTGGGACGTTTCCTGTCCTGGAGTGCTCGTCAAACTGATGCCGCAAATGGCGGCACAACTCGGACAAACCATACAGCCACTCTCTGGCCTTGACTTCGGCCTTTCGGGGCAGGATGTCTTGAAGTTGCCACTGTAGCAGTACGTCCTCCAGACCCACTTGCTGGATAGCTTTGATCTCGAACACGATGTCTTCGTAGGTCCTTTTGGGCTTCATCTGGGCCATGACGGCAAAGTATGCTTGAGATCTGCGCAGGGCTTGGAGGATGAACTCGAGGTTGACTGAGGAAAGCCCTTGGGAAGCAGGGGCCCATGCACCATTGCAATACTCAAAGAGCTGTCCTCCGTGACTGCGATAGAGTTCGCCGGCCACCAGAGCGAAGACCTTGCATTGCAACAGCTCAGACTTGCCATCATCGGGGCTCGTCGCCAACAATCTCGGCACCAGGCACTGCAAAGAACGTGGAAATGCGGTTAACACACTTGAAGCAAACCATTTTTGTATAGGATTGAATGTTGACTTTGGAAACGGTTATAGAAGGTCTAGCTTCCGGCTAGGTGGGAAGCGCTAGCAGGTAAGGATTGGAGGAAAGAATTTGCAGGGCACTGGGTGGAGCGGGGCTTGGGGGGGTTTCCAACCCAGCTACATTGAACAGATATTTCTGAGTAAATAGCCTTGCAAACGTTCACTGAAACACATGTCAAGACGCCATGTAGTTTAGTTCAGCCACACCCTCTGCTATTGCAATGTAAGTTTGTTTTATGACAAGCAATGGCCAATACAGGACAGACCCATGCAAGTGAGCACTAGCAAATCCGTGGCCTTCGCTTGGACACTTCTTGTCCTGGGGGGGCTACGTCAACAGCATGTACCTGTGAAAATCAACATGTATGAAACCGTATGTACAACCTGATCTCAGTGGCCACCTGTTTCTTTCGCAATGTTGCCTTGAATTCCTGCAACGAGAACCATGCCAGTAGCATGCGAAACGCCCTTTGCCATATTTCACAGTCGACCCCGCGCTGGGCACGCCGCGGAGAAGGCTAACGCAGGCAACACCTGGAGCATTAGCGGCAGTTGCTTCGTCAAGATGGCAACTCACCACGGGCGTTCGAATCCTTGCCTTCATGGGGAAAGCTCTCCATTTGGGGAAGCTTGCCGTCAAGGCACGCCCGAGCCACTGGGAGCAGCAAGCTGCAGCAATGCCCTCTCATTCAAGCCTCATGCTCAGTCCTGTAGCTGTTTCAAGCACGGCTTGCAGAACACTACCAATTCCATTTTTATTTGCTAAGCCTGCTATAAGCGGGAAATTAAAACAGGCCAGCCCTAGAAAGGCAGAGGCCACAGCAAAGAGCAAACAGGAGCAGCGGCTGGGGTGCCAAAGCTTTGCACAACGCTGGTTGAAGAAGAGCATTGCTATGATGGACCTTGAACTTTGCATGTCTCAAACGGGAACAGAACAGGGACCAGAGTCTGTTTCTGCATTGCTTCCATATATGCCTGGCAGACGCGTTGATGCAAGAAGCAGAACCGGATGGAATGAAGGAAAACCCCGTGACCGCAAGCCTAAAAGGCTTGCATTAGTGCCGTTATAGTAGAAGTAGTATTCAAGATTGCTTCATGCCGCCGGGTGTTCAAGCAAGTCCTTGCCGCGGGCCCTTCAGCCGAGACTTGGGAAGCATCTAGGCCCTTTCCAGAAACGAGAAAAACACTTTTTTTTGCTGTTTTTTTTTTACCGTTTTTGGCGTGTAATTTTTCATCGGGGCTTTGGGTGGAATGGTTTCATCGGGGCTTTGGGTGGACATGGTTCGTTCGGGGCTTTGGGAGGAAGATTTGAATCTTGTACGAGTAAGGAGCTTGAACGGGGCATTCGGAGGAAGGCCGCCGCTAGCCCTTTGAGCGGGGCAGTGGGTGGAGCCAAGCCATCGGGGCTGTGCGAGGTGATTTCGTACGTTTTCAAACATGAAAATTTGCACTGAAAATTGGCGCGCAGTGGCCGGAATTTATTTCATCCCCGTCTTGGTGCAGGTGCGACTGCGAAGGAATATTTAAAAGCGTACATGCCTCTCACCAGATAGAATTAAAATCACATACATACATTTTCAAAATGGCAGGGTAGGCGTCCGTCTGCTGCCAACATAGCAGGAGGCCCCGTAGAAACCTATAGGGCGATGTGTAGGCGCGGAAGCGGAAAGCTAGCAACAGTCAGCAGTGTTGCTGTTCCTCAATTATCCTCCATCTCATGGCCGAAATACATCTCTGCACGCTAAAGCTGATCTGTGCCTTGAATTTCAAGTATGCGGGTGTCATTGTTGAATCGAAACGCGCTCCTCGTCACCCTGGCGCCGTTAGAAGGGAATGAAGACTTTGACGCCCTGAGCTCAGCAGCAAACATACTGTATGTCGCCGCGGTTGCTGGTCTTTCTGCCAGCAAGAGAAGAAAGCTTCCACCCCACACTGGGAAGGAGGAAGGCTTCAGCCGGCGCCGGGAGGAGAGCCGGCGCCGGGAGGGAGACCCGGCGCCGGGAGCGAGACCCGGCGCCGGGAAAAAGAGAATCCTCCCAACCTGGCGCCGGGAAGGAGGAATCATTTCACCGGGAGAAGAAGAATCTTTCAAAAGAAGAAATCGTCACATGCTGATGGCAAGAAATAAAGCCTTTCTCCCAGCACCTAGAAAGATCAAACGTAAAAACCTTTTCAGGGCCTCACACACGGACAACCACGCGATCAATGAACATAGTATACATTTGTATACTGCTGAGCTTGCCGCGCTGTCTTCTGTGTCCACTTCTGTCGGGAACAATGTCTAAAACTAGCTGGTTCATAGCCAGCTCGAAGACACCCGCGGACGACGATGGCCTCATGACCCCCAAACGTTGTGTCCACCATCATTTACCTTGCACCGTCCGAGGCCTCTTCTCATTCTACACATTCCAAAAGAGTTGAAACTAAGCAGAAAAGTGAGCCTAAGGGAAGCAAGATGTGTTTTTCCCGCCCTAATTATAAAGGGGCATCTGCCATGACCACGGGACAAGTACTTTCGCACATAACGGCTATTTCTTGTTTTGTATCAGTGTTCGGGTGGAAAAAGTGTGTTTCACCACCCATAGCCCTGCTACGCTGGAAGCCCTGCTGATTTGGTTCTCTGAAAGGAGGTGCTTGAAAGAAGAGTTATGTAGAGAGACATGCATCATGGTGACACACTGACAAGCCGCCGCAAAATTTGTATTTGTAGTGCTCCTTGCAATGGCGAGAGCGGGAGGGAGGGTTTGTGAGGTTAGCTGAGGAAGCAGAGCGTGCATGTGTCTGCACCAGCAATGGGAAAGTGCAAGAAGCTGACGCGCTCAGATCGCTTTTGCAAGCAGACGTGATCTGGCTGTAATCGCTTATGTGTGAAAAACTTTTTAACCATGGTGCCTTTTTTTCTCGCTTGCGTTCAAAGCAGTCTCGCATCGTTGCTACTTATCCATCGCTGGAACATCCATTTCTGCAAGATGTCTCGCCGCAAAGGTCCCTTGAGCTAGCTTGCAACGGCTGCATGCACTTTGTTCATGCATGTAAGGTCGCGTCGCAGCGCTAATTGGCTACTTTGGGCGATAGCTTTGCGTTAATTAGGGTCGCTTTGGTTACGCCGCGTATAGGGTAACATTGCGCATCAAAGGAAGGATTTGCGGCAGCACGTGTTTCGGCTCGTTGCGTCCACTTGGATTTCAATAACTACCCATGAATTACCCATGAATTTGATCTTGGCAGCATGGCAATTTCAATACTGTTGGCACAGTGACATGTAGATCTGAATGGACAATTGTGGAGGCAAGGGACTGCAAGGTCGTTTGTGCGGCTGCGCGCTGGGACTTCTGCTGGTCATTCAAGACTTTGCCGTGCCATCCAAAGGATCGATCAACTTTTCGACGGAAAGCCGAGGTCTCTTCTGCGAGCGTAGCGGGTCTTTCACAAATGTCTTGTACCACTGTGACCGTGCCGACATCGTCAAAGAGGCGGGGTAGCCAATCTGGTTGCCAGAGCTGCAAAATTGGAGACGGGTCATGAGATTCTTGGGAGTGTGTCACTGCGGCCCCTTCTGCTTGGTTTTGGCATTGGCTCGGAGGGGCTTGCAAGAAATCTGGCATTGGCGGCGGCGCAATTTCTAGAAGTGCACGGGCTTGACCATGCTTGGCCATCCACTCTTTCATAGCAGCTGGAAAGTGGTCGACATTGTCCACGCCGGCGCCACCTCCCGAGTCCCCAGGCCGGCCTGCTTCAGCTTGCGCCATGTGCTCTGCCACCAATTGCGACAGCGCTTGTGAAAAACCTTGGAAGATGCCGGATGGCATTCATCGTGGTCCAACCTATTGCGCCCTACATGCCCCCATGAACCATGAGATGAAGACGCCCCAGTCATCGTATAGTCAAAACGTGCATGGCAGCATCCATGCACTGGAACGAATGAGCCATGCGAGAAAGTCATGGCCAATACATGATGCCATGTAGGTTCCGCTATACACAAAAAGTGATGTGCTGATACGGTCTCGTGATTCGGTCTCATGAATATATGACCATAACATACGTCATGACTGCTGACATGTACCCCGCAAATCAGGAAGCTTGCCTCGATGTGTAAGCATGCCCATGGGTGCGAACACCCGCAGCCCCTGAATCCATCTGAATCCCAATACGAGTTGCTCGGACTAGAAGCAGTCTCTTGGCCTGCGCTTGTTTCGGCCCAAGCGGTGGCACAACCATCCACATGACCCATTGTCACGCACCAAATGGTTCATGTCTGCCACGCTTAGCTTTGACATATCCAACGCCAAACAGCAAGCAGTTCTTTAGATAGCTATGGCTGTATTTATATAGTCAGTTATAAAAAAAAACATTTGGAATGTGTTTGGAAATACACGAACATGAGCAGATGTAGCTGTAAACATATATATATATACGGATAGGTAGAACTATCTGTATTACGGTAAATACATAGATAGATAGATATATATATATATATATATTGACACTTATTTTTCATTTTTGTAAAACTAAATAAAGGTGTTGGCCTGTTATGGTCTGTCTTGCTCACCA
>CAMXCT020002002.1:47940-210440 GCA_947184155.2 Cladocopium goreaui
ATAATATAATATAACATAATATAATATAATAGAACATAATATAATATATAAGTTATAATATAATATATAAGTTGTATATACAACCTTTTATATATATACAACCGTCAAATAGGTAGTTTGAAGGGAAAATGATGATAAACCAGTGGATTGCGGGTACTTACCTTGCGGGGCAATGATCCTAAACAGGGCACTAGCTTGAATAGGATCCCCCAGACTGATGGTCCTCGATTTTGACACACACTTGCTGAGAACACGTTTCAACCTGCGCCAGAATGAAAGGGCAAACCACCAAACCGCCGACAGCCCCTGCAACTTTCACCCAAATCCAAGCATTCACCAGAATTCAGTAGACTCAGTAGACCTATCACCCCTATCCTTTGTACCCCAAAATAACCATGTCAACCAGCAAAGTTTGATGAGAATTCTCCACTGGTGCTAGCCAATGTTTCAACAAAAACCAATGCCAAGGAGCAGTTCTCAGCCAGGTAGCAGCCCTTGCCATACATGGTGCCCGCATTGGATCCCGCCATGTCGATTCGGAAATCCTGCCGTTTGTTGAGGCTTGGAAATCCCGCCGTTTATAGCTAGGGCCGTCAAGTCCTATATATGGTCCCGAATCCCACATCCCAGGGGTTGATCATAAGTATTATGCTATCATAAAGTATAAGTATCACATTGTTTTCCCGCGTCCAAGTAATGTTAAAGTTGCATAAATTGGTGGTGTACTGATATCCCATCAGCCATGGACATCCCGTCTGCAAATCGGGATGTCGGGCAACATGGATTTTTGAGCTGTATAAAGCCCTATGACAATATATGAAAATCAGGTTCCTGATCATTCCAGGCTATAAAGACAGAGCAATGTTGCACAGGCTTTGATCATGTTGCACATGGGCTTGTGAAAATAGGCTGCCACATGTTTCAACGGTTTGGGAAAATAGATGCCCTTCTAAATGTTGTATGCCCATCCTTCATTTATGAACAAACTCATAAATCATACGGTCCGCTATTAATTATACTATATTATATCATACTATATTATATTGTATTATATTATATATACATATTCTATTATATTAAATATTATAACATATCATATTGTATTATATTATATCATATGATATTATATCATATCATATCATATCATATTATATTATATAATATTATATCAAATTATATTATATTATATTATAATCATATTATATTAGAAAAAAATATATTATATCATATTATATTATATTATATCTATTATGTTATATTATATTATATTGTATTATATTATATTATATTATATTATATTATATTATATCTATTATGTTATATTATAATATATCATATTATATTATATTATGTTATTTTTTATTTGATTATACTTAATTATATATTATTATAATATATTAGATTAGATTATATTAGATTAGATTATATTAGATTATATTATAAATACAAATATATACATATATATATATGTAGACCTATAATTGCAGTATCCCATTGGTTCCCAATCCCCGTTTTTGTTGGTTCAATCTGCCATTGTTTTAACAAAAAGCGTTGAAGGTGCGATCGGCGCTGGCCGCGATCCTCACGCGCGATGGACAGCGCAGCTCTGATATGAGTGCCATGCCATAGGTAGAACTCATTCACCTCAAGGACTGGGATATCTGGAGGAAGTTTGGGGTGTAATTTTTTCGGTACCCTCTATGCAAACTAAGAGTTTGCTATGGAAAATGATCAAAAAAAATAGATGATTTATCTATTAAAAAAAAATGTGATTTTCTATAGCTATGTTAGTTTACCAGAGGGTATAACCATGGTATTAAAACCCATACTTGGGATATATGATATATCCCACTTTTTTTCACTGATATATAGAATGGCAATTACACGCTTATGTTTGGGTGATAATATAATGCCCATAACCATGGGGTTTACAACCTCCGTCAGTTGGGACTTTGTTTATGGCCACTGTGATACATTTACATCCTTGGACCTACACCCCAGTACAACACATAGAAATATGGTTTTCCTTTGATTAATATGGTCATCCATCCTAGAATGAAAATCCAAACATAATAATTAAATATAATTAATGGATATTGTGACAGATATATATATATATATAATTATATAAATCCCTATGGATTCATGGCCACCATTGATCACCATTGGTGCCATGGCCACGATGGATCGATGGATCGATGGATCGAGGCGAGGAACAGTGCTGTCAAGCGGTGTGAAGACGTCGGGATTCTCACCAACAATTCCTGCATATTTCAGCGATTCCCTCCCTTAGAAGTAACCAACGGCCCAACGATTTCAACGATTTCAACGATTTCAGCGATTTCGGCAGGGTCAAATCGCCCCAGATTTCCATGAAAAGCTATGACTTTGCGAGATCAGCTGCAGCTATAGCTATGATTTGGCAACGGGTCTCCCGGTTGGAACTGGCCGCCTGCACCATAGAAATACCACATGAAATCATACAAACAAGAAAACAAAGAAGGAGGAGAAGGAGAAGAAGAAACATACAGTACATTATACATATTTATATATGGCCATATATAAATATGTATATATATATATACCAATAATAAGTATATATCATCAGAATATATATATATATATATACATTGTATAAAATACAGCAGTCATCAGCTGAAGTCCTGCCGTCTGCACCGCGGGCTCCGGCTGCTCGATGCTCCCTCGGCCGCGCAGCCGCTGGCGCTTGGCCGTGTAGTTGCTCCACATCCTCGGCAGTTTCTGAGGGGAGACACGGGGCCGGTCCCCTAGGGTCGGTCCGTAGGGCCCGTAGGGGGAATGGGATGATGGTGAAAATGCGTGTGAATTGGGTCATTCCCCCAGGGACCTCTTATTGTTTTTTGGCACCAGTAAGAAGAAGATAATTTCCAGAATAAGGATGGCAAAATGATATTGATGAGTGATGAGTATCATCATGAATAGTGATAGCAATAAGAAGAAGAGGACAGGGTGTAAATGCGGGCACCTAGTCAGTTTAGCTACTTGTTGGTGTACAGGTAAAGTTATTAAAAACGTTAAAAATGATAATAGTAATAATGATAATAAGAAGAAAATGAATGATAATGATAACGATAACGATAACGATAACCACAACAACAACAACAACAACAACAACAACAACAGCAACAGCAACAGCAACAGCAACAGCAACAACAACAGCAACAACAACAACAACAGCAACAGCAACAACAACAACAGCAGCAACAGCAACAACAACAGCAACAGCAACAACAACAGCAACAGCTACATCAACAACAACAACAACAACAACACCAGCAACAGCAACAGCAATACTCCCATGAAGCGTCCACAAAAAAAAAAGCATGAAAGTCACACCAATCAAAAAATATGAATAACATAGAAAACCCCCAACCATTAGGTATATGGTCTATAATGGCTACTATAAGGTGATGTCCAATATACCCAAAATGGGACAGTTACCAACCCCTGTAGAAAACCCCGCAAAAAAAAAAGAAAAAATCCTATAACAGGCCCCCATAAAATCGGTCATTCCACCGAGCCAGAAGCCTGGCCCCAGCGCAGCTGAGGCACCTGGAATTCTCCACCCGAATGATGCGGCGAATCACATAACTCGCTGGCAGACCTTGCCGGAAACAGCCAGCAGATGGGGAAAATGATGAACCTGGAGGTGATTTTCTAGGATTTTGAAGGATTTTGAAGGGAAACCCCCAAGTGATTTATTTGACCCCAAATTATTATTCAAGATGATTCAAGTTGAACTGGTCATTTTTGGGGTTGGAAGAAAAGGGGGTATCCGGACGACTTGCAGGACACCTATTTGGACTCCATGTGGCTTTTCTGGTAGTTAACCCATCTGACTCATATTGACTCATGCTTTCACGAACCTTTTGGCTGCTGGAGGGCGAAAGATCATCAAAGATCAAAGATCCCTGGCTTCACCGGCTCCCCAAGGGCCCAAGGGCACAAGGGACCTGGATTGCCATCAGGCTGAACACAGGGACAGCCACCAGGTGTCTTGGGACAAGATCCATTGGGACACGGCCTGGGAAAGTTGGGCATGAGGATGTCATGTCATGATGACTGGCAAAGATCACAAACCAATGGAAATGGTATATTTATATGTAATGTATATAAGTGTATGTATGTAAATGTGTATTATCTATATATATACATATATATATATATACATATATATAGAGAGAGAGAGAGATTTGGAGAATATCTATATATATATATGTATATACGTGGATTATTTCTAGACATATTCCATCTATAGACAACTGTCCCCACATGGGACATAGGCACTTTCTTTAGCATTTTCCGAAGCCTCGGGGATTGCCAAGTGTTCCAGCTTTCATCCCAGCCGCCTGTCTTGGGTGCTGCGAGCTTTGTAGGTCTTCGACAACAAAGCCTCGACAGTTTGCTTTCCACGGATTTTTGCATTTTCCATCCATAAGCGGAAAGATCCATGGAAACCTTTTAACATAGCCATTAGTCCGCGTCTTGTCCATCTCTGAGTTACTACAAATAGAAACAAGGCTGCCTCAAAGATCTTGTGTTTCTCTTCGGAGACGTAGAGCATCGACTTGAACTCTGTGCTTTCAACACTGTGTCCTTCAGCGGTGGAATCAACATTCGGGCGAGTTCACCATGTGCAAATGTTGATGAACCCATATGAACCCTACAGTACACATTTCACTGGTTTTGTCCCAAATCTGAGATTCAAAGCATGGCGTGTGTCACCTCAACAACTTGAAGGACACCCCAAAGTCACTGAGTCACAAACCATCTAAACCTCGATCAAAATTGGTCCAGACATTGTCCAGACCAGCTCCAACCGGTACCAGGGTGCCAACAAAACCGTAGCCACTCACGTCATGTTTCGTTCCGCTCAGTGATGTTACTTGGTCCATAGATCCCATCAACCAAACCCATATATTATATTATATATATATATTATATATATACACCATAAACCCTAGTTATATTTCTGACTATTACACCAACTTCGCCAACGAAATCCCACGAAAATTCCATGAAATCACCATGAAATCACCATGAAACATCACCCGTTTCCGCACTTTCGCCAAGCATCCCCAGTGCGAGGGCAGGGCATTCCGCTTTGCCTCCGACAACGCTGTGCCCTCCTCGCTTTCCGCGGGGATGGTCTTTGGTACCTCGGCCAAAAATCCACCCGATTTTAGATGGGGAAAATCGGCCAAAAATCACCAGTGAACTGGTGGGTTTTGAAGACACTGCAAATTGACCCAAAGAACTTGGGAAAAATCCAATGGAAATGGTTATAGTCTGTTATAGTTACCTCCCCGGGTCCAGCCTTTATGGCCGCTGCACCCACTGTAGCAGGATCTGGATTCCTCGCTGGTCAGTGGGAATCACGTGTCAAAAGATTTTCCCTGGTCAAATAAAGATGAGTTGGGATATAACCCAACTATGAATAACTATGGTCATATATCCACTTGTCAGTGAAATTGCACTTCCAAGCTGGTCACATAAAATGAGAGGCTTCGAAAATTCGATGAAACGACCACCAAATGGTCCTCACCATTGGTATCTTTTCAGGTTTTAGAAGCCCAAAGCAATATCTGGAGACGCCAATCATTCTTTGCATGTTAGTAAATCATGATGAATCCCCCAAAAACTGCTGGTTCCATCCCCACAGATTGGCTGCATTGCTGTGGATCCCATTGCTGAATTGCTTGTTGCAAATACTGTTGCCACAAAAAAAAGAACGAAAGGACAACATAAAGACACAGCAGGAGATTGTCCCTAAAAACCGAACCTGGCAGTGGAAAATCTGGTGGAAAATCCGCCACTTGGTTCCAAAACCTCCATGTATTGGGTATAGAATGGTTCCCCATGCAACATACGTAAAAATGTACACTTCTACTTATACCATCTTATACCTGGAGGTTCATCCCAGTGAAGGCGTGATCACTGCACTTAGTGCTGTCGGATTTTTTACCCCACTGAGGAATGGAATCACCACACTTCGTCGCGATTCCTGAGTTTTTTCCATTTACACAGTTTCTAAGGGAGCTGGTCTGTAATATATATATAATATATAATATATTATATAATATTATATTATATATATATATATAATCTATATATACATAAATATGCATCAAGAAATTCTGATAAATGAATCGAACATGTTCAGTCCATCCAACCGTCGTTGACATCGCTAAGGCGCACGGGCGTTACTGGCGCCTTTGAGGTCAATGGCACACGGCCATTCTTTCTCCGCTTCCACCAGCCTTAAGGATACATCACCAACATATGGGGAATAGTTACTATCATTAAATAATGATGGGAATATTAGATTCATTAGATATGGGGATAACATGGGATATCAAAGATAGAGATGTGACCAATCCGAGAGATTCTCAAAGGTGTGGTTAAAGAGGAAATGAAAGGTTGAAACCATGGATTTCCCGTTCAAAATATGTTTTTCCTGTATGTTTTCATATTATGTTTTCAATTCAAACAATTCTGGGAAATATAGGGTATATAGTGGTACAAGCAACAAAAATGCGTGTTTGTGTTTTCATAGACGGATTGTGTCGCACATCTCACAATCTTTTGGTGGCTCCATCCCCATTCGATTAAAAATGGGGGCAGATGCGGATGTAGACGAGAAAAGGTGGGGGTATACTATGGTATACTCAGAGTTGTGCCGCAAGCCCGAAAATCATTGGGATTGATGGCTATCCAACCAGCCATCTGACAACTGATTCCTTTGCAGGTTGCAAGGATCATGGTCTAGCATGGAGGAAAGAAACAGAAAGAGGAGCTCTGGAACTGATTCCTTCCGATATTAAGCGATCGGAATCGGAATCTCAAATTTGTTGGATGGAAATTCTGATCGATAGACCCCTGACAGAAGTTCGCACGGCCCAGCACTTTACAGCTTTGTGTAAAGTTCGTTTTCATCCCATGGATTGTTTGTTTCAACAAAGAACAAATAATTCATGTCAGCCAAACATTTTGAAGTAGAAAAACAAATCTGTCCAGATTCAACCATGGCAAAGAAGGCGGCCTATCAATAAACGATCAATTGGCTGCTTGTTCTTGCTGAACCCTGCAAGAAATATTCGTCAGCTGCTGATCATCATCCCAATTTGGGAATGGAACACGAGAAAAAAACATGGTAGAAACCGCCAAACGCTCGCAAGTGGATCACTGGAAGTTCGCAACATTTGCATCTAGCCTTGCCGAGCTACAATACAAGGTAATGATGCCTGCAAAGGCAGGCAGTTGGTCGCTGACGTTGGGGAGCAATTACAGGTTTAAAGTTTTAAGGTGGTTCAAGGTAGGGCCAGGAAATTTAAGGAGAGTCTTTCCGACTTTCCCTGGATTCTTGGCTTCAGGAAACTACGAATCTTTCTCCAGCATCATCCCGTTTGCAAATATATATATATATATACATATATAATTATGTATATATATATATATACATATAATTATATGTATATATATACATAATTATATATATACACACATATACATATAGACATATATACATGTATATATATATATATTCATATACACACGACATATTTATATATATATACATAATTACACATGTATACATATATATATATAAATGAACGTCCAGGATTCACAAACCCGTGGATTGACACTCCAGGTCCTGGCTATGATAAGCACGGCTTCTCTGGCCAATATCAACACAGACGCAGCTATCTGATCCAGAAAATGGACTGTTTATAATGGCAAATCCTGTAGAATGGATGATTTGGGGGTGCCAGCCATTAGGAAACCTCCACTTGAGATACTTGAGCTTTGCACCATCCACAAGAAAATTCTCCCGCGGCGCCTATGAGAATAAGAAGTCCCAGCACGATCAGCACAATTCGCAGTGCCAACATCGGATCTTCAGCAGTTTTTGCCTTTCCTTGGCAGGACCAGGGGCGGAAAAGACCGTGGGGCAGCAAGATTTCTACCAAGCGACTCCAAATTTGGGCGCCACAACCATCTGAAACGCGGGTTGAACATAATGACACAGCTAGAAAGCTGCAGCCTCATTCAGGCCATCATGTGCTGAGGCAAATGACAATGAACGACATTTGACTTCAAAGGGGGAAACACTGTAAGGAAGGAAAAACAACGGAGTTGGCTCTGGCCCTGTTTGATGTAGAGGAAACACTGCTGCTGATGTCCTTAAAGAACCTATGCCTTCCCCCGCTCAACCTTTGGGACTTTAGCGGTCCTATCAGTGCAATCCATCACATCGCCACATTCGGCTCAGTAGCTTTCACCGTCGCAGTGACCTGTGCAAATTCACCAGGCATCTGGGCGCGATGTCTGGTCCAGTCGGCTTGAATTTTTGGTTGGGAATAGATCTAGAGTAGTGAGTAATGGGTAAACATGGTTAAACCATGTGCAAAAAACTCCTGCAAAGATGATCTCAGATTCCAAACCACCCAGTGAAGCATCAGTTCTCCATTCACCAAATCCACACCTTGTGTGCCGTCTGTACAAGGCCGAAAGCAAGCCACACAGGACGCTTGTGAACTACAGAAATCCCAACAGCTTTCTTTGGAGTCGAAGCTTCGTAGAATCCTCAGGCGACACCAAAAGCTGATGAAGCATAGCCACGGCTGCGTTACCAGTGATGGACGTTGCTGCAGGTTTTTCCAGAGGTTTTGTGGCCTTTTCTAGGTGCAGCCACCATACTTGGGGGTGCAGTTGCAGCTGTGACATGCTATGACTGGATAACATATGGGTATGGATCAATACCTATTAATACCATTTTTAGGGGGATGAACATCCATTTACCAGCTATTTTGATGTGAACTACAGGGGTATAGGGTTTTGACACACTGCCATATAACCACAATTATAAGCATCTAGTTTTTATCACCCCAAGGGCACCCCACAGTACTTTTTGTGCGACCTCTGCTACGCCGAAGAGTCGACGGGTCCGTGGAGTCAATGGCATTCGAGCAGAACGCATCGGTGGTCACGGTATATCGATCGATGGTCACTCCAGATATCACTCCTGCCAATCCATGGATTTTGATCGGTGAGGGAACCAGCGAAAACCATGGCAGAATGGCAGAATGGGATAGTTCTGGGAGCATCCGCAACTATCATTGAAATCATCAAACATTCTGCCAGAATGTACCAGCTTTGCAGTTTTCCCTCTGTCTTTACTTGATGGATGATTCACCACCAAAAACCCTCCAGCCATCTCTGGCCTAATGTGGTCGTGGTGCTTGTCGTACTTGTCGTGGCAGTGGACACAACTGACGTTGACTCTCTTGTGGTGCTGCTCGTTGTGGCAGGCAACTTCTTGTAGCAAGTTGTTAATGTCGTATGTTCAGACGCCTACAAGAAAGGAGCGGGCTGGTGGCAAGAACCAATGTAAAACCTCCCCTTGGGAAGTCCTAGCCAAATCTTGCTATAACCCTAGTATATGTGTATACTATTGTATGTATGTATGTATATATATATATATAAGTAATGTATATATATATATATATGTGTAATGTATATATATATATATAATGTGTATATATATATATATGTAAGTAATATATATATATACAAACATACATACATAATACATGAAATATCATAAGATACACCAGATACATAATTATACACATTCCATCCTACATTGTGGATATTGTGTTTTTTTCGAAGCCGCCTTATCTCCCCCTTGCAATTTTTTCCTACACCGAAGTCGTTGTCGCCTCGCGGAGGTGAGGGTCCATGCAGTGCCTTTACAGAGTTGTTGACAATATCATCGATGCCCTCTTGCTATGGCGAAATCGCATCAGAATAGCTGTGTACAGTAGATTGAAGCATAATGGATGAAGAGGAGGAGGATGATGATGAACAACAGCTGATAGTTCCACCAAAATGATGATGTATTGTCAATTATTGCTCATATCTGTGGCAGCCGCTTCGATGCTCAAACCCTTGATTGCACATCCATTTTACTCAGTGGTTTTCCGACAACTACCCTACTGTTTCTGCTTCTGTTTCTGTTGTTATTGTTGTTGTTATATACTGCTCTTGGTCTTGTTAATATGCCGTTCGCATGATTGCTACTTGGTTCTTCTTGTTGTTGCGATTCTGCTTTTTCTAATTGTTGTTTCTAGATGTTTCTAGTTGAGTGGTTCTTTATTGTCGTTGCTAGTGTTTTTTGTGTTTTCTTGTTCTTGTTTATTGTCGTTTTTGCATGTCTCTTGTTCTCCTTGTTCCTGGTCTTTCGTGTTCTTGGTTCTTCTTTCCTGTGCCTTCTTTGTTCTTGCTGGCGCTCTAGTTCTTATCATTGTTCTTATAATTATTCTTCATGTTCTTCTCCTTCTCCTTCTTCTTTTTATGTTTCTGCTTCTTCTCCTCCTCCTTCTTCTCCTTCTTTCTTCTCCTTCTTTCTTCATCTCCTTGTCGTTGCTGTTTGCTGAATCCTCCGTTGAACGCCCATGGTTGGCTGGCTGTTGGAATAAACGTTATCCCCATCACGCGAAGAGACCGTCTATATTTTGATCAGCCGCAAAAGGAAGATTTATAGGATGTTCATGGAGGTTTATTGGGTGTCAATGGGACTTAACATATCATATATACATATTTTTGGGGTTTATTTGCAAAGGAGAGAAGCTGCATCTAATCAAGCGATGCAGTAAGGCAGTCCAGTTGTGACACTGATAGTGGAATTTGCAAACCCCAAGCCCGCTTTCTTTCCCAGTCACAATCCGGAGAAGCTCAAACATAAACATCAAGTTTTCGATGGGCACATCAGAGAATCGGGATTGTACATCTGTGACTTTTCGTCTAAGCATTGCATAGGCAGTGACATCATTCAACAAGTTGTAAGGCCTTGCAGAACACTCTCAACGGGCTTGGGAGGCAAGCTTGGTCGTACAGCAGTTCGATGCTGTGATCAGTTGCCATGGAAAAATTGCACAGGCACGCTCACAGATCTAACTTCCTCAACAGCGACCATCTCACTGTCTGGCTGCCGTCTCTCTTTGGGAGGGATTAGTTACCTGGCCTGCGGGCCTCTCTCCATACTGCACATCTGCAGGCTGCTGTCTCACAACCGCAAGCGGTTGCTGGATGGTGTAGCTGCGCAGTTGGAGAAATCTCGCGTTAGGCGTTTCCAGATTCAGTGCTTTGATCAGAGAACAAGGATGTGCATCCATGGCTGTTCCCCCTGGCCCTGAAACACGTCTTTCACTTGAATTGAAGACAGCCAGAGTTCCTTCGACAGCTGCGATGGTCTCTGGAGTTCGCCAGCACCACTCGGGCAAGCTCCAACCAGTTACTAGTGTTACTAATACTGTCAACTAAACCATCCCCAATATGAGTAACCGTAAGTGGATGGTTTCCCAACCATCCCCAAAATGTTCGTTGTTTGTGGTGGGCGGCTGACTCGCCGCCCCCACGAGGGTTGTTATTTTTGAAGTGGGGTGGGGTGGGGTGGGGTGGGGCATGTTAATGTTCCTTGTAAGTAGCACACATGTTGTAATGCTACGCAACTGAAGGGTTGGGGTGGGGTGGGGCATGTTAACGTTCCTTGTAATTTGCACACATGTTGGATGCTACGCAACTGAAGGGTTGGGGTGGGGTGGGGCATGTTAACGTTCCTTGTAATTTGCACACATGTTGTAATGCTACGCAACTGAAGGGTTGGGGTGGGGTGGGGCATGTTAACGTTCCTTGTAATTTGCACACATGTTGTAATGCTACGCAACTGAAGGGTTGGGGTGGGGTGGGGCATGTTAACGTTCCTTGTAATTTGCACACACGTTGGATGCTACGCAACTGAAGGGTTGGGGTGGGGTGGGGCATGTTAACGTTCCTTGTAGAGAACGCAGAAAAGAACTAGCCGATTCATCATTCGACATGTTGTCGTTGTCTCGCATTGAAATCACAATATTGAGCGTTCGATGTACAAGCACATGGATATAGATAGATATATATATATATGTATATCTACTGCATGAACTCCAAAAAATAAACTTGTTTTTCGGACCTAAAAAAAAAAACCTTCGTTTGCATGGAAAAAAAACAGTACATTTGAAAAGAAGAACAAAAAGCCTTGGAAAACACAGTGAATTTGAAGCTCTGGTTCAGGTGAAACAGACAGTGAATCACTCCGAAACCACAGCGAGAAGCAAATTTCAAAAAAAACAAGGCAAATCAGTCGTTGACCCTTCTGGGGGCGGCGAGACAGCCGGCATCCTTGTTTATGGCATTGGCTTTACCACATTCGTCATTTCCGAACTTTAAACATTATTTATTTATTTATATACTGTATATATATATATATACATTAGTAACTAGCCATTTCAGCGTCATCTAGTGTATCTAATTTATCTAATGAATCTAATGGCTAGTTACTAATGTTAAATGGAACATAAACATACATAAACATACATAAACATACATAAACATACATAAACATACATAAACTACATGACACTACACGGTCACTACATGACACCAATGTTCATGTTCCATTCGATTCACTGTTTGATGTATCGCATAGAATTCGCCATCGCCATGTTCCAAAAAATGCCCGTTGCAGCCCGTTGCCTTCTTGACCTCGCCGTTGCCGTAGTTGCTATTGACGATCCCAGCTGCTGGGACCTGTGTTCGCAGAAAAGCCATGAAACAAAAAGCCAAACAATTCAGAAATGTTCATAATATATAGGTCCTATTAGGTGATCCTGTTTCGACAGCTTGAATAGCGAAGCCGCTTCAAAGCAGGAGCTGGGAGTTACTCCGGCCTGAAAGCTTGACGGACTTTGGCCATTATTCATGTAAACCTCGGCCGGGAACAAGTCTTTGAAGCACGACGAAGCAATGTAGGGGGAAACTGAATTGGATGTACCCAACAAAATAGAAAGAAACGTTGGCAATCTATCTGTGTTAACTTTCGTAATTCATGGGGGGTGCGTGTATTTAAGGTCGGGGGGTTGTGCATAACGCTAGGTAGTGTTGACGGTCATTGAAATTGGTATGGGGGCTACACCGACCTTGATAACGAAGTTGAACACGAGATAAAGATCACAATTAACCCCACTGGGCAATGCTTGCCAGCTTGCCCATGTAGAACTTATGGTCTGATCGTTGTATTGATTTATATTTGGTACATGTTCCCATGTTCAGTAAGACGCTGTCTCTCAGCTTGTTTTTTGTTCCTGTAGGCCCTGGGCGTGTCTCGCATTTGTTGATTCTCATCCAGTTGAAGTCCCACAAATCTTATTATGTGCACGGTGCCCCACAGCACAAAAATGTGAGAGGCCAAGTCGATCTTACAAAAACAAACCATCAATTTGTATGATTTTTCCCACTAAAAAATCAATCATTGAATTAAAATTGGACAGCTGTGAAAATCTAGTTGTGGAAGGTGGCGGGGTTGTCTTTAAGGTTTGCCCCCGAAATAAGGTGCATGCAGTATGCAAAATTCATAAGATCAAATGTAGGGGATTCTTGGCTGAAGAGAGGGTTGCGAAGACAGGGTTGCGCAATTAATTTCGGGACACGGCCAAGAGTTCAGTTAATTTTTTTCATTTGTTTCTTCTATTTTATTTCAGTACAGTTTTACTTTCTTTTTTTTGCAGCCAGAATCCTGTGCCTTGCCGGCTGCTCACAAAAGGTAGTCTTTAACAAAGGCCCGCCGCAGGCGACATTTTTGAGCATAGGATCGTCGCCCAGGAAGCATTAATTCCATCAATCTGAAAGCAATGAAAAAACAAACAATAAATAGATGTATTGTGTTTTCCTTGTTTTCAATTCTTCTAGTTTTTTTTTTAATTCTGTTCAGTTTTTCATTTATTTCCTTTTTGCGTTTTCATTCTATGTTTTTCTCTTGTTTATGTTTTCTGTGTGTTTTTTTTTGTCTCCGCAAAACCCTTAAATTCAAAGGCTGGCCTTGAATTTAAGGAAATTCGACTTTTTCCCATGTTTCTTTTTTCAAAAAAAAATGAAATTTGATCTTTTTGCAAAATCCACCGTTTTTGATTTTTTACACAAGGAATTTTCCAAATAAAAACACTGAAATAAACTTTTTAAATATGTTTTTCCTGCAACATATAATTGTGGGAAAAGTCAAAATTCTTTGAATTCAACGCCGGCCAGTAAGATTAAGGAAATAAGGAAAATACAATAACAAATATATAATGAAAAAACACACAAGCAAAAAAAAAAATACATTAGAACCATTTCCAAAAAAAAACAAGAAAGAAACAAAAAATGGAAAGGTAAAGAAAATCCAAAATATAAAGAAAACAAAAACAACAGAAAAAAAAATACAAAAAAAAACGAAAAAAAGAAAAAAACGGAAAGAAAAAAAAACAACGCGAAAAAAAAGAAGAAAAAACGGAAAACAAAATCGGGAAAAAAAACGGAAAAAACATCGAGAAAAAAAACGGAAAAAAAAACGGAAAAAAAAACGGTTAAAAAAAAAAAAAAAAAAACGAAAAAAAAAAAAACGAAAAAATCGAGAAAAAAATTGAAAAACAAAAAAAACGACCAAAAAAAAAGGCGAACAAAAAAAAACGGAAAAAAAAAAAATCTTATTTCAGGCAAAAATACCTTAAATTCAGCCCTAGGGTTGAATTTAAGGATGCTGTGATGACTTTGGCCTATATTTTTGCTCCAAAATATGAGAAATATTGGTTTTGGAGTGGATTTTGTAGGCCAAATTTCTTTTTTTGGCATAGTAATTTTGATATGTTTTCATTGTTTTGGGCTTTTTGTTTGCAATTCACTATGCCAAAGTCATCACAGCATCCTTAAATTCAACCCTAGGGCTGAATTTAAGGTATTTTTGCCTGAAGTAAGATTTTTTTTCGTTTTTTTTTTTTCGCCCTTTTTTTTTCCATTTTTTTTTTCGATTTTTTTTGTTTGTTTTTTCGATTTTTTTTCTCGATTTTTTCCGGTGTTTTTTTTCGCGTTTTTTTTTTCGATTTGTGTTTCTCGATTTTCTTCGTTTTTTTTTTTTCGCGGGTTTTTTTGATTTTTTTCTCGATGTTTTTCGTTTTTTTTTTCGTTTTTTTCATGTTTTTTTTATTTATTTTTTTTTTCGCGTTGTTTTTTTCGTTTTTTTTTCCGAATTTTTTTTCTCCATGTTTTTTTTTTGTTCGTTGATTTTTTTTCTTTTTCGTTGTTTTTTCTTTGCTTTCATTTCGTTTGTTATGTTGTTTTTTTTTCGTGTTTTTTCCTTTTGTTTTCCTTTTTTTCCTTTTTTTTCTCCGTTTTTTCCTTTTTTTTCATCTATTTTTTTCGTATGTTTTTTTTCGTTGTTTTTTTCTTTTCCCGTTTTTGTTTCCTGTTTTTTCTTTTTTGTTCGTTCCTTTTTTTCTCTTTCTTTTCATTTTTTGTTCCATTTATTTGTTTCCGTTGTTTTTTTTTTCGGCTTTTTGTTTTTTTACTCCTATTCGTGTTTTTTTTCTTTTTTTGCTATTGTTTTTTCCTTTTTTTCGTTCATTGGTTGTTTCTATGTACCTCGGTTTCCTTTTCGTTTCTATATTTTTTCTTCGTTTTGTTACCAAATGCATGGTTCTCATGTTTTTTTTTTGCCATGTTTTATTTGTATGTGTTTCTCATTATTTGTTTTTCTATTTTCCTTATTTCCTAGCTGAGGGGCTGGCCTAGAATGTAAGGAAATTTGACTTTTCCCACAACTCAAAAATGCCGCCTGCGGCGGGCCTTTGCTGAAACAAAAAAATGAGCAGCCTGCCAGGCTTCTGGCTGCAAACAATAAGAAAGTAAACGTCGATTTACATCAAAAAACAAAAAACAGTTAAAACAAAACTGACATAATGAAACAAGATTTGACAAACAAAAGCGAAACAAACACTGAAGATCATTGAAGCATGTAAATTACTTCTCAATGGCCTTCTTGCCGGCAGCTCACCATGGTCATGGAACAAGTCCAGTAAGCTGTTGGAAAATATTGGAAATATTTGTTTTGGATAATTTCTTTAGGTGCCTGCATTCGGTTCTTTGTGACTCCTGTGGTCTTCTGCGACGACTTTATTTTGGCCGACACTGACACCATCTACTAGTTTTGTCACCCAAAATCTTCACAAATTGAACCATGTGGATGGGTGCAATTACATGATTCAACACAAATTGCCTAAAACCCAGTGGAACTGGATGTCAAGCTAAAACTGTTGGTTTGCAAATATCCTAAAGCTTATTTCAAGTTCATCAGCCATTTGAAGGCAGCTGCATTGGCAAATGATTTAAGCAGTTTTGTTGCCAAAATGTATTGATATATATTCTTTGCTCAGTTTGTCCAGATGTGTATCACAGTGTTGCAAACCTTTCTCAAGCTGTCTCCGATTATATGTTTGCATCTTCACTTTGGGCCACCATGCTGATTTTCGAAGCACATGCTCATGCACGTGGTCCCGGTTTTATTTCAATTCCTTCAAATCAGAGTAGCGTTCATATCTTTCCTCACAAGCCCTTCTGCCATACCCGCATGGCTTATATACAACCCTAATACCTTAGCAGCAAGGAATTACGAAAGTTAACATCTATCTGTGTGTATTAACATATATATATATATATGGTGAAACAAGATGGAAAAACGATCAAGACCGGTGGTGAGTGGGAAACAACTATCGACATTGGTGATGAATGGTGATGATCACTGAGGCCAACAACATTGGGATCGTCAAGTCGTGTCAAGTCTATATCCCTTGATCAATTGGGGATTTATACCCATAACAGCCATAACATCCCATAATTAATTCAAACTTGACAATGATGATGCCAGCCATTCCAATAAGGATCCGCAGCTACCTCGTCTTGAAGACTGTGGCGCGGGAACAAATCGGTGTTGCTATGCGAAAATCCTCGTCTTCCATCGGTCTTGTTGATTATTCTGTTTTTCCCCACCTGCCAGGTGAGGGTCTCTAGATTCTAACAAAGGTGCAACTCTTCTTCTCCTTCTCCTTCTCCTTCTCCTTCTCCTTCTCCTTCTCCTTCTCCTTCTCCTTCTCCTTCTCCTTCTCCTTCTCCTTCTCCTCCTCCTCCTCCTTTTTTCTGTGGGGCCGAACCCATGGCGAGCTCCGGATGCTGTGGGGCACGCCTGGACCCGAACACATGTCAGAGAGAATGCCAGATAGAAAACCAACCGGTCAAACATCAATCAAAACTCCAAAAAACAAAATGGTAACAGGAAATCTTCTCCCAAAAGGAACCCTGCCAAAAACCATGCATCCTTTTAACATGTCTTCGACAAAAATCCACCACCCGTTGGTCGCCCAGCGGCGGTGCAATCGTTGGAGCTACTGAAGGCAAAGCCCGGGCTTTGGGCTTCAGCCTGGGACCTCTGCCGACACTCGTCCAGGCTGCCAACATAGCCCAAGTCCCCAGGGGCCGCCGTGAAGCTGTCGTAGTAGATGTTCCTTTGCCAGATACAGAATGTATAGGTAGATATAGGATAGTAGATATGGATAAATATAGATAGTAGATATGGATAGGATAGTAGATATGTATGGATATGTGTGTATCTAGATTTTATGATCCTTGGTTTACTACTTGGTCCACATACACAGAATTGGATATTGTACACATGCATATTAGATCCATAGTTAACTCCTGGTCCTAGTTGATTTGTACGTCTTGGCTTTGGAGCGGCTCAACTGCCCAAAAACAAAGCTGGGTGGCACGGTGGGGGTTGTCACTGTATTTTCCATGGGAGACAGGGCCATCCAAGAACAGACCCCCAGTCACCAGCCAAGGCTCTGGGAATCCATACAATACCTCGGTAGAACTGGGCCCGAAAAGCCGGGCAAAAACACCGTGCTGGAACTGCGTCTTCTTGCACCAAGTGCACCAAGTGCAACAAGTCGCTTGGCAAAAAGCAGCTTAGTGTCAGGTAAGTATGGCTTAAGATCGGGCTACCAATGGCTTCACATTGATCTCTCAACTTGATTCTATAGTAAATAAGCATATTAACATATACAAACCAATCACTGTTCTATTCTTTATTCTAGCAAAATCAACAAGGGCCCACGGCCCAAAACATCAAACCGAACCATCCATTTTGGTGGGATAAAATGAAGCCAGGCCGCCCTGTTCCCATCTCCTGAAAGTCTCCGTTGACGCCATTGGAGAGCCAGGCAATGGCCAGAAAAACGCGCATGGCACGGCGCCGTTTTTATCGGAGAAAAATCGCGAACAGAATGGGGGAATTGCATGGTAAATCTTGGGAATTTATGGGAAATCTTGGGGAAATAGTCAAATGGGGGAATAAGTTGGCACATCTTGGCACCACTGGGCCTACATGGTTCAGTGAAATTCATCAGACCGCTTTTTTGCTGTGCAATTTCAGAAACTGACATTTCGGCCCATTGCATGCTCGCAGGTTCCCGACAAACTTCATTCCAGACTTCATGATCTTTAAGCTTGGATGATTTGAGCAAAGTTCAGCACCAATGCCCAAGGGTTCCAAGGTTGCCAAGATAGCTGAAAAACTGTGCACCCAAGGAAACATCTAAATGTGGCATTGCCAACTGCTCGGATTTAGATCATCTAATTTTCAGGGTCAGACACTGGAAGCAACTGGACCATCTCTCTGCTGCACTTCACACTGTGACGTTGCAGCACGTGAGTGAGCTACAGTATCCCCGAACGTATCCTCCCAACAGAATCTTCATGTCTAACGTCGATGTTTCAGCAAAGGACAGTCGGAAACTTTGCAAACAACCCGCCATTATTCTCAGCGCTTGGCTGATGAAAAAACCATCAGCAGGCCCCTACAACTTGCAAATGGAGAAATGGATTTTGTTGACCTCATCACCTCATTCAATTGGTAGATATGCCTGGTGATTGGAGTGTTCAGACCCCCTTTTCCAAGCAGTAACAGCTGTCCCTCACTGGTTCGTGAGCCCCTGAAAAAATAAAAACTGGCTATCAAAAAAAAACACATCTTTTTTTTACAAAAAAAAAAGTGGGTTTAGTCCCAGGGCCTTTCTGCACCGGCACTCATTTTTCGTTTTTTTTGTCCTCACAATGTTTGGACGGCTCCTTTGGCTGAGCTAAGACTCATCCTGCATCGAGATGGGAGATTTCATCATTTGTTGTGTGAAAAATCGGTGGAAAATCCCATGGTTTATGGTAGATTTTGGGTAGATATAATACTTAATTAACTATAGTTGGGTTTATAAACCAACATTTTGGGTAGATATAACTAACTATAGTAGATTTATAACTAGAGTTGGGTAGATCATTCTATAGATGGTAGATATAATTAACTATAGTTGGGTTTAACCCAACCAACATTCACATCACCGGGCACCATCCTTTGCCAGAATGTGTGGTGTCGAAAATCATTTTTCGGATTTTTGATGTTGGCTATTTCATTGCCATTTTTTGTTTCCACGTGTCCGAAAAGGGGTGGCGAAATGCCGTGCCTCTGTCTCCATTGGCCCTGCAGTTTGGTATGCAAAAGCCTGGCCACATGCATCCACCTGGGAAATGGACCATTTTACACACAGTCTCTATACGTATACATATACATATACATATACATATACATATACATATACATATACGTATACATATACATATACATATACATATACGTATACGTATACATATACATATACATATACACCCAAAGTTTAGAAGTGACGCATATTTACAAATGCGCATTCATATGTAGAATATAGAAGAATGATATCATGTAACATAGCTACATAAATATGTGTAATATAGATAGTTACATTGTATTATATAAACATATACTTACCTGCATCCTCCTAGTAGTCTGCTTTTCATGCCACAAAGTTGCGATTTTGGCGCCATCAATCTGCATCTTAAAGGCCACGGAAAGATCAAGGAGAATAGGGTCTTTCTCATCAAAGGCTTTCATGCAAGGCGGTTTCAAAATCTACTGAAAGAGATTCGAGGTCAATAACAGGAAAGGTTGAATGCACCTGTGAAAGGTTGAGTTCGATACTGGGTATGTCACAAGAAAGGAAGTTTGAAAGGCTACAAGAAAGGCCTTTCTGCAGCATTACAAAACTGATTGGTGGATGATTATTCCCAATATATGGAAAAAAATGTTCCAAACCACCAACCAGAAAATATTGATTGTAAGCTGGTTTTCAGTGCCCAACAATAAAGGCTTTCTACATGAGACCAAATGCCAAATTGTGGAACCGGGTCTGGTATGCCATGCTGAAGGACCTGCATAAGTCCCAAATTGCTGACAAACTAAGTAACTGTGCAACGGATAGAGTTGGGTATGTTAGGTCTTGGTGTACTGTGTGTATACTATTTACCTCACATACGACATACGTGTGTGTGTGTATATATATATATATAGTTATATAGAGATAAATATGTGTAGGTATGTATGTATATACAGATAGAGTCACATAGAGATACATCCCCGCTGTGGCAACAAAGTCCACAGCGAAACTTATCAAGTGTCATCGGTCACAGTTGGCAAAACTCATGGGCAGAACAGGGCTCGAACTCATTCACTTCGGAAAAAAATGGATGGTTTAGTACGTTTAAGCAAGTTTCGTTCCAAAAAATTGTGTTGATAGTCGCCATTCCCATTTCATGCTAAGAGCACAAAGCTGCACCCAGCCTTTTGAGCTACGCCAGGTAGCGATATTTTGACGCCTGTTGTGTGGCATTTCAGCAGGCGTTGAAGTGAAGGAAAGACTTCTGGCACCAAAAGCCTATATACTTTGATATACGTCCCACTTTGTAGCTAGATTATGGGATGTTATAATCTTGGACAATCAGACCATGTGCCTAGATGAATTGTATTAAATTGTAACCAATTTCTGATATCCTACCCAAAAAAACTTGGTGTTCCAGTGTTCCACAAGAACAAATTCCATGTTCAATTCCGGAAAATGGCAGACCATACTCCTGGTGATGACGTCCATCTGTGAGTTTGGGGGTCCAACAAACTTTGAGCCATACAAGGTTAACCCCTGGTCATTGATCAACGGGGTCGTCCAAAAGCATAACCTACCTCCGTTAAGAAAATCGCGAGCTTATCGCCCACAAAATTATACACATATGTATACATACACATACACATATACAAATACAGATGCCAAGACATATGTATGATTTTTACTATATATACATATATATATATGTATACACGTGTGTGTGTGTTGTTGTAGTTAAACATATATATATATGCATACATGTATATAGCATAGATATACCCTCATATGTATATTATATGATACATATATATATACAGTATATATACATATAGTTATTTGTATAGTCGTACATACATTCATACCACCACTCACCGCTTTTTCTCCACCGTTCTTGACCAAGCTCTGTTGGACCTGGTCCTTGTCACGTTCCAGGTACTCGCGTTCAATGAGGTGCTCAATCCCTGCATTGCTTCAGTGCTCATAACTGCCATGGCTCAATACCCATGGCATCTGTTGGGTTTTCACAGCCAAATAGCTGGGATTTATGGAATGTTCATGCAGATATGAAATGATGTATATAATGTTTTCACAGCCCAAATGAAGTATTTCAAAAGTTTTTATAGGTTCTGGCCCATCCCAATTTTACGAATAAATCTTTGGCCAACTGATTTCCACATCATCCCAATGACAGAGGATGATTCAGCTCTTTTCCAGGTGTTCAGATATATAGTGGGATATAATAGATGCAATAACTATTTAGAAAATTTAGTGTGTGTATATATATATAACATTCTGCAACTGTAAATGGTGAGTATCACACCACCAGTCAGATCACTGCTTATCATGGCTACCAACTGGGCGCCCTGCGTTGCTTCACCAACTTGGGGTTTGGCTTAAAGAAAGCCAGCTGCGTCAAGACCTACCAGCTGGTTTACACCAATTCGGATGCCAGATACACCAAAGGCTGTGGGGACAGCACTCATGTGCAGGGTCACAAACTTTCATGACTTTGGCTTGATCTCAAATATGGATAGATATGGTGTTATCATCTGAAAACGGGCTACTTACAAATAATAGTGATAAAAATGGGAAAAAAAAACAATGCTCCTCAATTTCCATTGCCTCTCCCGATTCACCCCCGACGCCACAGGTGTTCAATGGCGAGGTGAGCTATCTAGCTGATCCTTTACCGCCTGAAACTTCGTCAGCATGGCTTTTGTGGTGAAATCCCCTATAAATCAAGGCTAGCTGGGAAGATCATCAAACTAATGAGCCATTTTCCGGCAAGCCATGTTTGATTACCAGGGGGATATTAAAAAAAGAGTAGGCACAAGAATTTTGGACTTTGGACACTGTTGCTCATGATTCTTTCATGTTTTGTCCCTATCTGTCAAGTCATTTTGACAAATCCCAATCCATCTCGGTGACAAGTCATCATCCACCTCCGTCACCAGCTGCTGATGGTT
Source organism: Cladocopium goreaui (assembly GCA_947184155.2). Lineage (NCBI taxonomy): Eukaryota > Dinophyceae > Suessiales > Symbiodiniaceae > Cladocopium > Cladocopium goreaui. The sequence goes on from CAMXCT020002002.1 coordinate 70,367, forward strand.
CAGCCTGAGTCCCAGCGGGGATGGCGTGGTATCACTGGTGTATCACTGGTTCCGAAACTCCTCGGTGCCCGTGGTGCATCCATGGTGCCCGGCGTCTTTCTCATCTTCATAATGCGCACAATGGCTGCCTCGATTGCGATGGACCGATCTTCTTCCACTCGTTCCTGGCACGTCGCTTCTGCGCGTTTCGAACTGTTTCTAGTGATTTCAAAGTTGTCCAAACTGTGAAAATTCAGGGCTATCCAACTGACTCTCCTCGCTATCCCAGCGATGTGCGAAGCTTCGGAAGCTGCTTAGCACTTTCGCGGCCTTGTTGTGAGTCTCCTCTGTGACGGGGGGAGGGATCTTGATCTTCCGGTGCTGGCACCTTAGCAGCTTGGCACTTGCCGACCATTCTAAGCCGAAAACAAATGGGTAGCGTGGCAAAAATTAACTACATGACGCCCCATATGACCCATATGTATGTGTAGAGTTAGATAGTCGTAGACTATTTATTTAATTTATTGATTAACTAAATAATTATTTGGTTAGTTATATAATCAATGAATTGGACCCGATTTGTTTAGATCAGATCAGATGAGATTCGATTCGGTAATGTAAGATTCGATTAGATTTTGGATTAGGCTTAATTAACTAGACCATCTTAGTTTAGATTGGATATGATAATCGATTAAATTAGATTTAGATAGGTGTTTTATATACAGTATATATATATGTGTGTATGTGTGTATGTGTACAAGACTACAGTGTGGGTAGTCTTAACCCACTGGGCATCCCATACACGAAGCCATCGTTCGGCGTGAATGTCGCATCATCCTGCAGCCCGAGGCGAAACGGGCTGCGAGTCGCAGTCTGCCAAGATGGGGATCATCTGGTTATGACTAACGTAGCTATGGAAAATGCCAACCATAAATGGAGGTTTAGTTTGCTGGGAAAATCCATCTGTTTCTGTTAGGGCCGTTGTTTTTTTTCCACTTCGCTATGTGAAAATGCCAAGCAGAGTGTGACCAGCCAAAAAATGCTTACCTAAGATGGGATATAATACGGATATGTCAGAATATGTCATGCAAAAAGTACCAAAAAGTACCAACTCTGGTACTTTGTTACACTTTGTTACATAGCTTCAAAAATGGTCTGGATTCGATCGTTATCTGCATTTACTTGAAGGGGCACCCAAGGCATCATATTTCCGCCTTGGAAAAAAAAAACATATGGAAATGGACCAAACCCTGGTAAGTGCAAATCAAAAAACAACAAAAGGGTTTTGATTCATGTTTAGATCAGGATGCTCTCAAGTCTGCATAGCTATTTCATGAAATGACCCGTGTCGCCACATTCCTCCCACCGGTCGTGTCCTCAATGGTCTTGGCATCTCCCGTCTTGGTCAAGATCTTGAACCTGGCTGATGGCGGATTCTCCTCAGCTTAAAGTGTTGCGGTTAATATTTTTAAGTCAGTGACTAACAATGATTCATAATGATTGATAATGAATAGTTCATGGTGATTTTCTATATCAACTATTAGAAATATCTATAAATAGTCATTCATAATGGGGGTAGTAGTGATTCCCCACAAATGTTAAGACAACAAGCCATTTCAAATGGTCGGCATGGCTTTGCAATGGACAGAGTCGCCAAAAGCCTTGGGGATGCGACGGTGGGCTGTTTTCCTAGCTTAGTCATCTCTCCCAGTCGTGATTTTCTTCATGGTGCGAAGCCGCACACCTGACACAACAGGGTTATAACATGTACCCTCCAGTAATGGAGGATTCTGGCATCCTCAAACGATTTTTGTTCGAGATTTTCCAGCCATGTTTGACTACCAAAGGGGCAATCCCAAATAAAGAATCACGACATGTCGCAAGCCGATGCTTGTAGCAGCTACACGTAAGCTCGTAAGCCGTTCTGGGCTCCACACTTCTTGCACATGCTCGGCTCCAGGCCCGTCGAATTCTGGCAGAAATTCTGGAGACATTGTTGGAGACTCTGCAACCAGAAATCAACCATGGATTTCACCAGGCTTGAGGATTCGTGGCGTCCATAGATGCCTAAGATGCTGCGAAAAGCAACATGCGTAAAAATATCCAAGGGTCTGATCCCAGGGTCCAACAATATCTCAAAATTAACCATTTTGTTGTATTATGTACATATGCATGTGTATATATATATATATGTATATATATATATATATGTATATATATATATACATATATCAAACTCTCAAACTCAAAAAATGAGCAAACATCGGAAAACAAACACAAAAAGAATTACCATTCCCACGTCATCCCTTCTTCAAATTCACGGGTCCCGCGCTCCCGCGCCTGGATGAAACTCAGATTGTGGCCCTCATCCCGTGTGAAGAGCAACAGGATCAAGGCCTAGGGGAACCCCAATAGCTGGATGGATTATTTCATGGAAAATCCCAATGGATGACGATTGGGGGTACCCCCATTTCAGGAAACCTCCATATTTATTTTTTGATATAGATTAATGAGATACTAATTTAGGATGTTAAGGGGATATTAATGGGATATTAAGGGAATGTTAATGGTGCTTCATAGGGTGCTTCATGGGATACAATATGACTAACCAACTAACCAACTTACTTGATTAAGCAACTTGATGTAATAGTTGGGTGTGTCGAGAGATAACATTAATATAATCTGTACGTCGTTATTTTGTCAATCATTGGGAAGTGATATGGATCTATAACATATATATATAACTTATATAACCTACAAATAAACATCTATAAACATCGAGGCGTTTTAGCCATGAAAGAATAGGCGATTTACACAGAGATATGACAGTTGGACCAAATAAGCAAAAGCTGTGCTGAAAGTCCGTCATCTCTTGAATGATTTGAGGAATTCTTCGCATTGGGGAGCCACAAATCAGCCAAAAATCATCAAATCATCATTTCTTTCAAAGCACGAAAACAATGATTCCGGAGTACCTTTTTTTTTTCGGAACCACCCATTTGGATCCATTTGGAACCACCATTTTTTCTCAATTTGTGGTATCTCCAATGGAAAGCAACTGACGAAGCACACAGATTCGCTGGCCTGGTAGGAGTTCACAATCAAGTCATGCCTGGACAGAAGTTTCGGCATCCGCATCAGATTCGAATATCTAAATTTGATGCTAAAAGTCATATGATCTTTATCCAACGGCATACCCGCTGTATTTAACATAACCGTGTAAAATAACCAATTTATAGATGATGTGTTATTATTTACCGTTCTTTAAAAAAAAAGAGTTTCCAGTGATCTTTGCCCCAAAGGATGGCACGTACTGGGTTCATCACACCTCGCCTGCGACCGTTGAGCTTTGCTGCGATGGTCGCCTCAGATGTCAATGGTGGATTTACCCCCAATCCCTATTTCGAGGGGAAAATATCATGCCGCACATGCCAAATCCTGGCATTTTGGAGTGCTCTGTTTTCAGACCAACCCAATTCGTGATTTGTTCGTAGGCTAAAATCAACGATTTTTATTGGTGAACAAATCCAATGACTCATAACCAACAAAATTCGACCTTGGAGAAGTTGATTTGTAGTGCCTTCCAAAGCCTTTCTTTTCTTTCCATCTTTTGGCAGTTTCCCCCTGTTGACCATCTGCGGAAGTCGTGGCTTGCCTGACCCAAGTGATGGATCCACTGCAGACGTCGGTGTTGCGTCTTCCCCTTGGCGAAAGCGGGCCCTTCCCATCCAAATCTATCGGACCTGGCTGGTTGAAGTAGGAAAATTCGACAGAAATGATCAATTCTTCAAATCATTCTGTAGTCCCCCTATTTTTTCAACACGTGCGGTAGAGAAAAATGATCATCAAAAATTGCCCCAGTTTTCCGGCCACGCCCCTTTTCTATCGTGATCCTTATTCGCTTATTGAAGTTCATCTTAAAACCCGCCTTCGATGACCAGGGCTCCGACGTTGTAGTAATTGCTGAAGACCTGAATCGCCTCACATGGGGTTCCAACATGTTCCAACCGCTAAGCCGCTAAGCTCAGCCAGGAAAATGGTTCCAGAGGTGTTACCCATCCACCCAGGTTTTCCGCAAAAGGCATCGTTTTTCGAAAAATGATCAGTCAAACTCAGTCAAACATCAACATATGAAGATATGGCTGATATGGCCCTAAAAAATGGAATGCTGGTGACTAGTTGTGACCAACAGATAAACTGCAGTCTGTATAAGTTTACACTGTAGACCGAAACTCCTAGCATCCCGCGAGCCTTTTGCATCTCAGGGCACAGACTTGCTTCTTGCACCTGGACCCATGTCTCAAGGACAGTGCCATGGGTGTGGATCTGAAATGATCTGGATCAATATTTCTGATGCAACCTGCAACGCATCATGTGAATTCGCCATCTGCACCAAAAAATGACCGCAAATGATGCCTGGTAGGATGGCCAGAAGCCAGTGGTCAGCACTGTGACATTGAAGTCGATGTTACCCAAGGCTCCCTTGCCCTCGGGCAACTGCTCACAGTGATCCCTTAGGAGCCGTGGGATTAGCAGGGCACGTTGGATAAAACGGCAGCAATCACCAAAATACCAAAATAATACAAAATATGCGAAAATCCTCTGGTAAATGATTCAAAATTAAGCAAAAAACTTTGAAGCGCCTACCCTTTTTTAGTTTTCGGCAAGTGGCTTGAAGTCCTTCTGAGTGTCGAGGGCCAAGGACAAGTCCGTCAACATACCTAGATCGAAACAGTCACTCCGGTTCAGCCGTCGGTGGGTAGATTTCATGGTAAATCGATTTACAAACAAATTAATCGTACCATCCAAATATACCAAATTTGAAGTTGTTCTCGCAAATATGGCCTTGACTATCCAAATTTGAGGTGTTTCTTGATGTTTCTTGCGTAAATCCAAATTTGAATATACCATCATAGCAGTACGCCACGATCCAAGTTCCAGACCCTCGAGTTTCGAAGTAAACTGAGCACCACACCTTGGGATGTGGAAGGTTGGTTTGGCTTGGAGTGATACATTATTAAGATGTGCAATATAGATATATATACACATTTTTCCACATATGTTCTATATAGACATAGATGTAGATATAGATATTTATATCGATATAGACATAGATCAACATGTATGGAATATATATATATATATGTATGTACAGCTGTGATCATCTCTTTATACAACCAGCAAAGTCATGGTGATATGTCTCACCATGTTCCAGCTACATGATCCCATCTTGAGGCGGATGCTTCATCTTCAATTTGGCGATCATGCCTGCAGGCAGCTGGACAGATAGAGACCGGTCAGCTGGGGCGTGCATTCCCCTCTGAAACTCCATCAGTGTCAACATTGGTCAGTGCATCTAAGCTTTCACCTATGATATGTATGTCTATGTATATGTATGTATCTATATATTTATATTATATTATATATAATACACTATATAGTTATATATATATATATATTATACATTATATATATTATATATACTATATGTATAATAATAATAATAATATATTATAATATATATATATATATTAATATATATTAATATATATATATATATTATTATTATATATTATTATATACATATATATATGTATTATATTACATGTATATATATATTATCATATGTATACATGATATATATTGTATATATCTATACATATATATACATTATATATATTATACATTATATTATATATAAAACATAAATATTATGTATTTATATATATACACATTATGTATATATATATACATTATATTATATATATATACATTATATTATATATGTATACATTATATTATATATACATTATGTAAACATTATATTATAGTTCATATTATATATACATAATGTGTATATAATATATAATGTGTATATATATACATTATATGTTTATATATATATATACATTATATATATATACATTATATATACCATGTATATATATATTATATTATATATTTGTTATATACATTATATATATATATATATACACATATACATTATATACACATACATTATAGATATACATTATATATATATATTATAGATATACATTATAGATATACATTATAGATATACATTATAGATATATATATATATTATATATACATTATATTATATATATATTGTATATATATACATATATATATATATATGTATATACATTGTATATATATATACATTATACATATATACATTATACGTCTGTACATTATACATATATACATTATATATCTATACATTATATACATATACATTATACATATATATATACACATTATATATCTTTACATTACATACATATACCTAATATATATATATACATTATGTATATAATATTTAATATGTATAGATATATATTAGATATATATATATGTATGTATGTACATCTGGAAACAGCAGCGAATTCCCATCCCTGGGATCCCCTGGGCCACCCCCACTCTTCTCTGCATCTTCGGACGCAGAAGTCTCGTAGAGCAGACGCTTGGAAAGTTGATTCCTGGTTGAATGCTGTGTAGTTCAGCATATCTACTTGAGAGGGGGGGGACGAAAGGTAGGGGGGGAAAAGACAGGAGGGAGAGGCAAGAGAAGGTGCGACTGTTTGTAACGCAAGCACGCCGACGACGACGACGACGACTACTACTACTACGACTACTACTACTATGACGACGACTACTACTACTACTACTACTACTACTATTACTACTACTACTACTACGACGACGGCTACTACGACGACGACTACTACTACTACTACTACTGCTACTACTACTACTACTACTACTACTACTACGCCCAGGCCCGTTAAACTTTACATTCAATTGGGAAGATCAACAAGGGTATTCGGGAATATTAAACTCCCACCCCCGTTAAACTTTACATTGAATTGGGAAGATCAACAAGGGTATTAGGGAATATTAAACTCCCACCCCCGTTAAACTTTGCATTCAATTGGGAAGATCAACAAGGGTATTAGGGAATATTAAACTCCCACCCCGGTTAAACTTTACATTCAATTGGGAAGATCAACAAGCGGATTCATGACTTCGTGGAAATTGCGTTGAAGAGTTTGCCGATTTCTAACGTTAGATGTACAAGGTAGGCATTTTGGACAAGAATCGGTTGGAAAGAAACTTTTGGAGTAGTTTGAAAAGCTCACCCAAGCAGCTGGAATGTTTGTGTGCTTGTTGTTGGTGAATCGTTATTCTTGTAGGTATACCGTGTTGTCAGCACGCGGACTCATTGGACGGGCCTCCAGGGAGTCGACTGAGCTAGTTGTTGACGCTGTGGAGGCGCTTCCGCCACGTCTACATAAAGTATCGTTTTTTGTTCTGTACACTGACGTTCCGAACTCCGAATACGTGGACCCGGTGGAGGGGCCTCCAAAGGGTCAACCAAGTGAGGGGTTGACTCTGTGGAGGCTCTCCCACCGGGTCCACAGAAACTATTGTTTTTGGTTAGTTGTTGACTTTGTGATTTCTAGCAAGTTTACATAAAGTCCAACCGGGTCCACAGAAACTAATGTTTTTGGTTAGTTGTTGACCTTGTGATTTCTACTAAGTATACATAAAATATCGTTTTTTGTTCTGTACAATTACGTTCCGAACTCCGAATAGGTGGGCCCGGTGGAGGGGCCTCCAGAGGGTCAAGCAAGTGAGGGGTTGACTCTGTGGAGGCTCTCCCACCGGGTCCACAGAAACTATTGTTTTTGGTTAGTTGTTGACTTTGTGATTTCTAGCAAGTTTACATAAAGTCCAACCGGGTCCACAGAAACTAATGTTTTTGGTTAGTTGTTGACCTTGTGATTTCTACTAAGTATACATAAAGTATCTTTTTTTGTTCTGTACAAGTACGTTCCGAACTCCGAATACGTGGACCCGGTGGAGGGGCCTCCAGAGGGTCAACCAAGTTAGGGGTTGACTCTGTGGAGGTTCTCCCACTAACAAGGGTATTAGGGAATATTAAACTCCCACCCCGGTTAACCTTTACATTGAATTGGGAAGATCAACGAGCGTATTAGGGAATATTAAACTCCCACCCCCGTTAAACTTTGCATTCAATTAAGAAGATCAACAAATGTATTAGGGTATATTAAACTCCCACCCCCGTTAAACTTTACAGTCAATTGGGAAGATCAACAAGGGTATTAGGGAATATTAAACTCCCATCCCCGTTAAACTTTGCATTCAATTGGGAAGATCAACAAGGGTATTAGGGAGTAGTAAACTCCCACCCCCGTTAAACTTTACAGTCAATTGGGATGTTGATGATGTTGATGATGATGTTGTTGCTGATGATGCTGATGATGATGATGATGTTGATGAAATGAGGGAAAAATTCGTCATCCGTTTGCACAAACGAACGACACGGGGAATCTCACAAAACATTGGCCCTGCGCAGTCAAAACGCACTTTCCCGGGCAGCACATCCGTCCTGGCCGTAGTACTACTACTACTACTACTACTACTACTCCTCCTGCTACTACTACTACTACTACTACTACTACTTTTACTACTACTACTACTACTACTACTACTACTACTACTACTACGACTACGACTACGACTACTACTACGACGACTACGACTACGACTACTACTACTATCATTCGTATGGCACCTATCTCACTAGAATTTACCAAAGAACAGAAAACATAATTTTTTGGGGGTTGCGCTTCATCTCGCCTCGATGAAGCACAACCAAGTGCTTGGGAGCACAACCAAAGTCATTTATCGCACAAACATGAGCTTGGTTGCGCCCCCAAACGCTGGGTTGCGCTTCATCTCGCCTCGATGAAGCACAACCTTGGAAAATGATATTTTTTTTATCTTCTTTGGTAAATTTATGTCATCCAGACCGTAGCATATTCTAACTTCGCGAAAAACGCGAAAAAAGCGAAAAAAGTATCAACGTCGGAAAAGCGAAAAAGCAAAGCAGCAAAATCTAAAAAACACAAAAGCAGAATAAAAGGAGAAAAAAGAAAGGAAAAACACGGAGAGGCTCAAAGGGAAAAATGAAACAAGAGTTACATTTTTTTGTTTTTTCACGCTTTCTTTCAAGTTTTTCGACAGGCAAAATAATCTATGGTCTGGAAGACATAAATTTACCAAAGAAGATAAAAAAATATCATTTTCCAAGGTTGTGCTTCATCGCGGGGAGATGAAGCGCAACCCAGCGTTTGGGGGCGCAACCAAGCTCATTTTTGTGCGATAAATGACTTTGGTTGTGCTCCCAAGCACTTGGTTGTGCTTCATCGAGGCGAGATGAAGCGCAAGCCCGAAAAAATGATGTTTTATGTTCTTTGGTAAATTCTAGTGAGATAGGTGCCATGCGAATGATTTGAATAGGGGTCAGCATGATGTTAACGTTTATGTTCATCGTGGCACACCCAGTGGCGAAATGCTTTGATCCAAACATATCCGACGGCGACATGATGACATGATACACTCCACTACACCACACTACATTTCACTACTCTACATTGCACTGAATGACACTGCACCACAAATAGACAGGTAGACAGGTAGACAGATAGACAGATACACAGATAGACTGATAGACAGATAGACAGATAGACAGATAGACAGATAGACAGATAGACAGACAGACAGACAGATAGATAGATAGATAGATAGACAGACAGATAGCCAGGTAGACAGATAGATAGATGAAAGAGAGAGAGAGAGAGATAGATAGATAGACAGACAGATAGATAGATAGATAAATAGATAGATAGAGAGAGTTTTGAGCGATAGATGGGTGGAGAGATAGAGAGATAGATAGATAGAAAGATAGATAGATAGATAGATAGGTAGATAGATAGACAGACAGATAGATAGATAGATAGATGGCTAGATAGATTGATAGATAGATAGATAGGTAGATAGATAGGTAGATAGAAAGACAGATAGACAGATAGACAGGTAGACAGATAGACAGATGAAAGCGAGAGAGAGAGATAGATAGATAGATAGATAGATAGATAGAGAGAGAGAGATAGATAGATAGATAGATAGATGGCTAGACAGATAGATAGATCGATGGATAGATAGATAGATAGATAGATCGATAGAAAGATAGATAGATCGATAGATAGATCGATAGATAAGTATATAGATAGAGAGATAGATAGATAGGTAGATAAATAGATATATATGTGTAGATAGATAGATCGATAGATCGATAGATAGATAGATAGAAGGATAGATAGGTAGGTAGGTAGGTAGGTAGATAGATAGATAGATAGATCAATATATAGATAGAGAGATAGATAGATAGATAAATAGATAGATATATATATATATATAGAGTTAGAGATATATATATATATATAGATAGATAGATCGATAGATCGATAGATTGATAGATAGGTAGAAGGATGAATAGATAGATAGATAGATAGATAGAATTGATAGAATTGATAGAATTGATAGACTTGATAGAATTGATAGAATTGATAGAATTGATAGAATTGATAGAATTGATAGAATTGATAGAATTGATAGAATTGATAGAATTGATAGAATTGATAGAATTGATAGATTGATAGATAGATAGATAGATATGATTGATTGATTGATTGATTGATAGATAGATAGATAGAGGGGTTATATTTATTGGTAGCTGGGGGTGTAAGCCAAGTACATAGACGACAGTCCATTTGGATGACTTAGTAAACCAGAGCTATGAAACATTATAAGTGGTATGACGTGTGCAGTGTTGCTTTCTTGCTTGGCTGTGACGAATTCAGAGCCAACAAATGCCCCACAGAATTACGACCGAGTTTGTGAGCGGAGTAGAAAAACTCGGTCGTAATTTTTTTCCTTCTACAATGCCCGAGAAAGGATTCTAGGTGTATGTGGCAGACCATGGGGCCAGTTGACTATGGCCACTAACCAGATAACTCCTTTGTATCCAGATAGATAGATAGATAGATAGATAGGATGGATGGATAGATAGATAGATAGATAGAAAGATAGATAGATAGATAGATAGAGGGGTTATATTTATTGGTAACTGGGGGTGTAAGCCAAGTACATAGACGACAGTCCATTTGGATGACTTAGTAAACCAGAGCTATGAAACATTATAAGTGGTATGACGTGTCCAGTGTTGCTTTCTTGCTTGGCTGTGACGAATTCAGAGCCAACAAATGCCCCACAGAATTACGACCGAGTTTGTGAGCGGAGTAGAAAAACTCGGTCGTAATTTTTTTTTCCTTCTACAATGCCCGAGAAAGGATTCTAGGTGTATGTTGCAGACCATGGGGCCAGTTGACTATGGCCACTAACCAGATAACTCCTTTGTATCCATGTATGTTTGTAAATATGTCTGTCTGTCTGTCTGTATGTATGTATGTATGTATGTATGTATTTATGTATGAATGTAATGTTATGTAATGTGATGTAATGTTATGTCACATTAAGTCGTGTAATGTTATGTTATGTTACATCATGTATGTCTGTATGTATGTATGTATGTATGTATGTGATGTAATGTTTTTTCACACTAAGTCATATAATGTTATGTTATGTTACATCATGTATGTCTGTATGTCTGTATGTCTGTATGTCTGTATGTCTGTATGTCTGTATGTCTGTATGTATGTATGTATGTCTGTATGTATGTATGTATGTATGTATGTATGTATGTATGTATAAAAAGATGCACAGACAAATCGATCGATAGATAAATAGATAGATAGATAAATAGATACGTAAATAGATGGATAGATAGATGGATAGATAGATAGATAGATCGATAGATAGAGAGATAGAACGATATAGATAAATAGATAGATAGAAAGAAAACAAAAGAAATAGATGGATAGATAGATAGACAGATAGAAGCATCGATCGATAAATAGATAGATCGACGGCTACATAGATCGATAAAAAGATAGATAGATAGATAGATAGATAGATAGATAGATCGATAGGTAGATAGATAGATACATAAAAGAATAGATAGATAAATAGATATATAGATACACAACTGACTAGATAGATACATAGATAGATAGATGGATAAGGAGGTAAGTACATAGTCAGAGACAAAGAAAGAAAGAGATGCGGACGGGGGGTCGAGAGATAAATAGATAGACAGACAAATCGATCGATAGATAAATAGATAGATAGATAAATAGATAAGTAAATAGATAGATAGAGCGATAGATGGAGAGATAGATACAAAGATCGATCGATAGATAGAGAGATAGAAAGATATAGATAGATAGATAGATACATAGATAAACAACTAAATCGATCGATAGATAAATAGATAGATTGATAACTAGATACGTAAATAGATGGATAGATAGATAGATAGATAGATCGATAGATAGAGAGATAGAACGATATAGATAGATAGATAGATAGATACATAGATAAACAACTAAATAGATAGATACATGGATAGATAGACAGACAGAAGCATCGATAGACAAATAGATAGATCGATAGCGACGAACTAGATAGATACATGGATAGATAGATCGATAACGAGTTACGTACATAGTCAGAGAAAAAGAAACAAAGACATGCGGACCAGGGGGGAATCGAATGGGGGGGGGGGCCCCCCCCCCCTAAGTCTCCGTTCGTGACTCTCGGGTCTCAATTTCCGGGAAAGGAACATCCACCTCCCCCAGTACTAAACTAGTACTAAAGTACATAGAACTCAGGTAGCCTAGGCTACCTTTCGTGATATGTCAATCACATCCTTTAATGGATTGACTTCGGCACCAAATGAAACTATTTTCATCAACTGTGAACAAAACAGGCGCAGCGGGACGCAATAAAGCGCTGGGTGAATCTGTGGTTAATTTGGGTCCAACTTTTTGCCATTGGATCGCGCCGCGCCTGTAGATCTCGGCAAAGAGGTCTTTGTCGCTGAGGAAGGAAAAAAGTTCTACCTCAATGACACATCTGATGTTCCCACTGTGGAGACAGCTTTCCAGTCATTGGGGGACTTCAACGGTCCGCATGTTTTGGTCATCTTTTATACCAAACCATTCATTTTTTGGTATATATTAAAACATATATTAAAACCCATCCGTTTTTTGCACAAAACCGTCATTTGTGCATATAGTGCAAGATTGAACCATCTAATCTATGTTTTCGGTCCAAGAATTGTGTTCCCCCAGCCACGTGCCAAAATGGTGTCCTTAGGGCCAAGGTTCTCGCGTGTTTTTCGATGCTATGTCACCGAAAAATCTGCGATGAAATGGCAAATCTACTTGCAAGATCTTGCAAGTTGTTTAAAGCAACTTATATACATCATATGTACATCGAATTTTCCTCGCAGCCTTGTGCCGCGGCTACCAATCCGCATGGACCTGCTCCAGCCGTTGCGCTACCTGGCCAGCAGTGCGGGCAGTGGGCTGTGTGGACGGTGGAAAAATGTTTCAAGAAACTCTTCGCTACTGTGCATCTTTCCTCAAAGCCCACTGAGTTGGTCTGAAAAACGTGGTTCAATTATGTCTAAGATTGTCTAAGTACCCAAAATTCTTCTTTTTCCACCATGATTTCTACCCCTCCAGTAATCAAACATGGTTGGCTAGGAAATTCCCAGCCACAAAATGGAGGTTAAAAACTGGGATCCCATGGGCGAACTCAATGGGGCGATTTGCCAGCTAGCCATGTTTAATTGCCGGGTAAATATTTGAAAGCACCTACAAATTGCTAATTTTCCATGGATATGTCAAGTTACCCATTTTACCATCAATTACCAGAAAAAATTGTACCATCCGCCACAATAACATAGACCCTGCCAAACAGAAGAGGGTCCGCAAGAATTTGGCTATTTTCAAGGTCAAATTGCGAATTCCTGGGGAGGAGAAATTGTCTTTGGTTCTCAATTTTCATAAGCATAATCATCCCTCTTATAGTCCCACTAATAATCATCGGGGAAGCTATCATTAGAATACATCATACAAGTCAATCATCCAAAATAATGGTCCCACTAATCCACTAATAATCGGAATACCCTTTCGTAGTTTAACATAGCTATGGAAAATAATAACAATGTTTAATAGGTTAGCATATAGATCATCTATAAATGAGCAATTTTCAATAGCTATGTTAAATTACCTGAGGTCAGTTTGCCGCTTATCCAATAAGCACCAAAATTAGATTATCCATTTACAGTATATCCACCACTAATAATCATAATCCATTCACAATCATAATCCACTAATAATCCCCTTCATTTGCCCTAGTGATTGTTTACTGGTGTTAAAGAATCAATAATTCAATAATAAACCATTCATCATCCCATAATCTCATTATTAGTGATTGGATAATCCAACAAGAGTCCAATAACCCAACAATCATTAATTTGCCAATTATCCACATTGATGATCCACTACATATCACTAATAACCACACCAAATATCCCATTATCTCATAAATAATCCATGAATCATCCACTAAATATCATGAATCGTCCACTAAATATCATTAATCATCCACTAAATATCATTTATCATCCACTAAATATCATTAATCATCCACTAAATATCGCTAATAACCAAGGGTTTATCCAATAAACCCTTGGAATTTTTGGTGCCCTGCCTGCATGGCACGCTGCCGCGCCTGCCGCGCAGCGAGCCCTGGGTCCGCCATGGATCCAGCGTTGGTCAGGTGGCCAGTGCCTTGGGGCTGTGTGTGTATATATGTATAGATATGCATTTAAATCTACACATTTATTGAAATTCACTTATTTATCTATTATGTATATACATGTATATATATATACATGCACATTGACATGTTTGTATACATACATACTTATGGTTAGTCATTGGGCAAAATGCCCTTTAAAACATGAGAAGATTAGCCCAAGTGGCGGCATTGAACCTGAAATGGGTGGCCGGGAAGTGGGGGGTTCAGCCTCATATACGACCGAGAAAATGTGAACCACGAGATATTGAGGTAGCCAGTAGCCAATTTTTCAGGCAAACCTACCCCCAGAAAAAAAAAATCATTCATTCGCAGTATGGGTCATAACTCTCCATGGTATACAACCGTTCATGTTACATGTGGGATCTTGCGAACGACTACAGTATGCAACAAGTCTTCAGATTGGTCTATATCATCATGTTTCGGAATGGTATTTTGGAAAAAATGAAAGCACCATCTATGAAACACATCTAGGAAAAATGCCAGTAATCTTTCGTTCTCCTAGATGTTCAATTGTGCTGGAGCAATCAAACTCGGCTGAATGCTGCCATGCCAACAAACGTAATCTGTCTTCTAATGGCTGTACGACTGAGATTAAGTCTGCTTTGAAGATCTTTGAATCCTGCATGTCAAATTCTCGTTCTGAGATTGTGTTTTAAAAATGAAGCTGGCTTTGGGTTTTCTTTTTTCGGGTAGAATTGGATCATGAAGGAAATGGGTGTGTGTGTGTATGTCTGTTTGTCTGTCTGTCTATCTGTCTGTCTGTCGGTCGGTCAGTCTGTCTGTCTGTCTGTCTCCAATTGGACAGGATTGTCATCAGTTGTGATTTATCTATAAATCCCACAAAGTATCTCAAATATCCCAAATTGGTTAGATAAAGCAGCATTGTTTACCATTTCTGATGGGCAAACTCCAACTTGTCACCATTCTTGTTGGTGAAATCATGCTAAATCGTTCATTTTTCAGAACCTCCGATCAAATCCATCCCTTTCCGCGCCTGAGACCAGAAGGTCCTTGATCTGCAGCCCAAGCTGAGCTAAACTCAACGCCGGAGACCAGCCCTTGGCGCAGGCAGTTGGAGAAGATTCTTTGGGACTTTAAACTTTAAGATTACATGATGTGTATATGTATATTTCTAGATATACATATGTGTGACACCCTATACACAACTACATATTATGCATGCATGGATGGATCCATGGACGGATGGATGGAGTACGCACGTACGTACGTACGTACATACATATATATATATATAGTGTTTATATATATAGTGTATATATATAATACATATATAACATATATTATAATATATATATATAATTATAATTATATATATACATATACATATATATGCACACATGGATGACTGTATCGTTTCACCAGGGTTTAATCCAGGTCGCGCTTTGAGTGAGCACTTCCATGCACAGAGCTCCATGCTCATGCACCCAGAAGCTGCCTTTGTCAGGTCAACATGCACCACACCAGCAACTAACAAAAAAGTGGAATATTATATTATAGTACACATGATGTCATGAATTATACTATATATAATCTAATGTAACATTAATATTAGTACTGTTGCAATTATCTATCTACTATACTTACCCTCTGGTCAACTAGCATAGATGTGGAGAAGCCACTTTTGGTAGATCACTTCCTAGGAAAACCATTGATTTTCCACATCTATGTTTGCTTGCTCCAGGGTAGCCGACAAACATGAAAAGATTTATATAGTAGCCCCGGTAAAAAAAAAAAAAACGAATCATTTACCGCTGTTTGAGGAGGATCTTACTAAATCCTATCTTTGGGGGTGCCGAAATGATGTAAAACTTGACTATCAGAGGGTTCAACTTCCCTTGTAAACGATCTTCAAATCAAGGTGCCTGGAACAGAATTGAGAACACCAACAGGGAAGCCATGGTTGCTGGACGTAACATGAGTCGTCTGGAGACTTTTTGTGACCACATCATTTCTCCAAGATGTTCATGGAAAATCTACACGTGTCATTCACCCCAAAACTCATGGTGTGCTTTTTGCTTAAAACTGGTGATCCCATGGTTTCCCGCTTTCAATTTGATAGAACCCAACAAAAAAAAACTACTAGAAAAAAACATAAGAAACTCATCTGTTTTTCCTGGCAGTTTCCCTGAATTTCATGCTTTTTTGGTGGGACCTTCCCTGATTTTCACCATGCTAACCCTGACCTGGTGCGAAGCGGGGGCGCATGACCCTCACAGCTGGTGGCGCGTGCGGAAAGCTCTGGCAAATCCATAGCTCCAACTCGACCTCGATCTCCCCGCCAGGTGAAATTGGGGAAAATCCGCAGATGAATTGGATGAATATATGATTGAAATTGGAGAAATCCCATTGAAATGGGAGTTGAATGGATTTTTCTGGGATTCCAATATGATTGATTGAACGGGATTTCATCGGAATGGCGCAATATTTTTGGACCCATGATGCACTCTTCAGAGAGCCTGTCAGTGGTACATATTAGAGGTTCACCACCAATATCGACATTGATTCTACCCTCTGGTAAACTAACATAGCTATTGAAAATGACCATTTATAGTGGATTTTCCCATGAAAAATGGTGATTTTCCATAGCTATGTTAAATTACCAGAGGGTATCTTTATGTTTGCTGCTAATTTGGTCGGAATTGTAATTCATGTCCCCATCTGTATCGGTCCCGGGGGCATGGTTCTGGTTTCGTACTGCAAATGATTTGGGCCTCTACGAGGATTCCCACACAGCGAAAATTCAAATTGCCGATTGAGTTCATTTTTTTTATACCTCGTAATTTACATTAATTTACCTATTGTAGTAGTTGACCTATGTCGGCTATGTCGGCTGCTTTCCTAAACCCCAACGACGTGTTGCCTGGCAACTGCATCCACCTCCCAACGACGGAGTTCATGCCCCAGCGTTGAACTGCCAAAGCCTCGGGCTCGGGCTCGCGACCAGCAGAAGGGCTTCACAATGAACGCAATCAACAACAGTATTAGTGTTGATTCAACAAGAAAGGTGATATATACAATATGTATGTATATATATATATATGTACATGTGTTTTTTGTCAGCTATCTGACCAATATGAACAAGTTGATTTGTTGGTTTCAGGAAATACATAGAAAGGCTGTATTATCCAACAAGAATGGTGATAAAACCAGAAAAATGGCACGGAACGTGTCTATTGTGTATATCAACCAATCATCTGCTTCAAATATGTCGAATCCCATCCATACCCCAGAAACTGGCAAAAAATGGATGGCAAAATCCTACAGTCCACCAGATCTTTTGAGGAATAGGACCTGCCAACTGTTGGATCCGCACCTTCAGTGTATAACAACATCCTCCAGAGCCGTAGATCCCCTTCCTCTGCGAGAGAAAGTTCCAACCTGCCAGCATCCCCAGGCATCCACCGGCATTTTTTCCAATGAAACCCGAAAAAACATGGCGTGACCGAAAAAATACCCTTCGAAAAAATTGAGTTTTAACAGGATAGTATATCCCCCCACCCTCCAGCATCGCCTAAAATTTCATAGATTCGCCCGTCTGTCCGTCATTCGATGTGAATCCCCGTTTGTTGAAGGTGAAGCCACCCATGGTTAGTGATAAAACAACGACTTTAGGACGGAAAATGTACGTGTTCCACTCAAAATCACCGCAAAAAGAAAAAATACTACCATCTTTTATTCATGTTTCACTATCAGTAACTACCAGATGTTCAACTATTTTGCCATGACAAAAATGACCAAAATTCCTCACAGTTCCGGGGTCTCATCGTTTTCCACGCCACAGCACTGGTGCTCCGCGCGCAGCGCTGCGGCACGTTGCAACGTCGCACGCAGCTCCAGAGCCAAGCGCCGGGAAGCGCTGGAGGGAAGAGCCTGGGCACCTGGTGGCTGTGTGGCTCCGGTGTCATCTCTATGGCTGGGAAGATCATAGGAAAATATTGGAAAATCATCGAAAATCCACAAACTAAATGGAGCTGTTTGATGAGAAAAAATTGGAAAAACCGTTATACATGGGCACTTTAATGGGAAAATCATTGAACAAAATGGTGAATTGTCTATTGCCATGTTTGATTCCCAGACAGTAGCTGGGTTGGAATGGGGTTCCAATTTAAGCATCTACTTTTTTGGACCGGTTTGAATATGTCATATCAATCTACCAGCTATAAACAAAATATCATGATAGTATCCTTATTCTAAGCCATGTAGATATATACCTATATCAACCATATGATAGTTGGAAATATGCTACCAGTTCTCTTTAACTGAGCACTATGTTTCCAACCAGCCCACTGCTGCCCTCAAAGGCACCATCTGCCAGCTGGCTTGACTCGGGAAGGGCCTCGCACAAATGAAGGACGCTCCCAGGTTGATATAACCATCATAAACCTATCAAAAAGCGATCATACAACGATTGTATAACCACTGTTAATATAGACCATTATTAACCACAGTTAAACATTATTGGAGAACAGTCTACTTTTCTTAATATGGATTAACCACTACATTCATAATATATCATAATATCAATATATGATCATTAATAATCATTAACATAGTATCAATATATGAACATTAATAATCATTAATATGGATTAACCACTATGAACCATGAATTTTCCACTATGAATTGGCTATTTTCTCCCTGTCACAGTCGTCGTTCCAATCCTCTCGGCCGGCTCCTCGTTCGCCTCTGCCGGCTCCATGTCTAGGCGCAAGATATCTGTGACCTGGCGCCGGTGATTCACACTACATAACAGCCATATTTCATGTTGGGTCAAAAGTGAATTATTATCAACATATTGGGACATAAATTACAAAAACATATTCAATTTTGTATATTTCATGTTGGGTCATAAACTCTAAAAAATGAATTATATTCAACAATTGTATATTCAATAGTTAAATCTAGGAGGATAGTCATACAATGGTTGGGTCAAAAGTATATTCAACAATACGCAATAATATTGGGACAAAATTAAATACCTCGAAACAAGATAAATTGACGTCAGAAAATATATATATCTATATATTGGATCAAACTTGGGCACCCCAACAATTAGATGCTTAATACTAAACATATATTTAAAACTGTGGTCCCATAGGGCTTAAAGTTTCACCAATCCCCTCTATATATTTCTAGATATACATATGTAATATGTATGTATACTCTGTGCAGATATGATGATATATATGATATGTGGTAATCATATGAAATCATGATAACTCATGGAATACCGATGGTGCATTTTTTGCTTCGCGAACATGGCCAGAGTGAATCTTTTCCATTCCGCCTGGCTCCGGCACAGCGGGCAACGCTTGCGGCCAGCGCCGGAGAAACGCAAGCTTCGAGCGCAATCGTAACAGCAGCAGAAGTGCCGACATGGCAACCTGGGCAACCTGGTACTCTCTGGTTTAATGGGATTTGATGGGAATTTTAACAGACAAAAATAGTGATCTGATGGTGAGTTTATGGGTCTATAACCATAATGTCACATTTTTGATGATTATAATTGGTTTGTTGGTATATAACTGGATATAAGTAACTAAGTGGATATATATATATATATAAGTGACTTACTGGATATAAGTGTAGAATCACTTAGTTAGTATTGTCGTATTGGTCGTCATATAATCGTGTCACCCTTTGGTTTACAAATTGACGACATTGGAACATGACAAACTGGTGATAGGCAATCCCATGCCCCTAACATGAAATACCCCCTTGTCAGCCTCTGGTTTAGTACTCGCCCTATTCATTTGGGGGGCCATTTTTTGTTTATCCATTTGGTTCACAAAGAGACCACACCAGGTGCCATGATAAATTTGATATTGGTGAACATGCCATGATTCTCATGTTCAAATGGATGACATTTGGTGGATTCTCATGGTGTCGGAAAAACATAATTTATGTCCTAATGGTTGCAGTAAAGGTTGTATAACCATGATTTACGTCCTAAATCGCTGTGACATGATTATAAGCTTTGATGATTTATCAGGTTGGTGTCATTATGATCCAACAATCATCAGGTCGGTTATACAGTAATGATTACAAGCTTATAAATCATCAACCCTATGAATGATTATTGGCTACCCTTGATTCCCACATGGGTGATGTTTTTTTAATGAGACATGAATCGCTCTGCTTGATCGCCCTGACCCGGTCCATCCGAGAAACACCGCCGTGTTCTTCGGTGCAGTCAAACAGATGACACCTCAATGGCTCAGGAACCGACTTATTGCAGCTACCTACCCTTTATAGATTGGCGGGCTAATGCGCGCATCTATCGACCAGTGCAGGAAGCAGCGAGAAGCAGGGCTCTCTGGCGAAATATCACTGGACAATACCCCAAACCCGCTCCCCTCAGCCGAAGGCGAACACCACTACACAATGGATGACACTACACAATGGAGTTCCAACTGCGCAACACACAACCGGATCTCTTATCCTCCTCACTGATTGGGTATTAAATATGCGCACATAACCTATGACCTTCCACATAGCTTTCAGAACCACGCTCCTCACTGGTTGTGATCGTTTTAATCATTTCCTACAACGAACCCCTTTATTAGAACTGGAAAAGGTATTTGGGTCGAGGCTGACAGGGAGAGAGACTTTCCCTTTCGTTTCAAAAAAAAAACTACCCTTTATTTAAGGCCTATTTTTGTTTAGGCCTATTTTATTGGGATCTTTACTATATTGACCCCAAAAATCTGGTTTTATATGCTACAGTAGCTCCATTTTAGGGTTCTGAAATTCCCATTGATCAACTGCTTAGCCCCGCCGTTCAGAGCAAGGTCTCACCATGGCCACCCAAACCGGCTCTTCATCTTTGAGGGGAAATCTACGGCTCCAAATCATTTATCGAAATTGATCGTTGAAATGTCAAAAAATGACCACTGTTTATCATCAACTGGTACCATCTATGGCTTTGTCTGAAAACGAAGGTTACCCCAATTCCGACACTTCTGGCGGTTGATCCTCATTTTCCCTGTTAAAATATGGTCATTTGGCTGGCGGGTATACTTCATTTTCGGACAATTGGATGGTTTTACAATGTTCAATACGTAACATGTTCAAAAAACTAGAATTAAATTTACTTAACAAAAAATGGTGGATCAAAGACCACCCCACCTTTGGCCATACCCATCATTCGTGCCCAAGAGACACGCACGTGTGCTCGAATCATCAGCCGCCGAGTGCAACTCCTGTGAAAAGCAGGGTTCGCACTGCCAGAATTGAAGAATGTGGCAGATGGTTCTACCATCAAGAAAATAGAAAAAAAATGTCCTTTAACCATCAAAATTTGAGTTTAGCCAGGTTTAACCAGTGAATATAAGGATTTTGTGTGGATGTAATGGGATATGGTGCCATATGATGGGATATAACGGGATATAATCGGATGTCATCAGATATAATTTATAATCATATATGATTGGATCATTATATATATTTATATAATGGGATATTTTTTAACATAGAGAGACCCTGCCTATTGCTAGTTTTTAGAGCAATGAATTGTCTCCCAACCCCAAACTCATGGAAGATTCGTCTCAATCGGAAGGAGAACCAACACATGTGGGGATTTCACATGACCAGAGCCGCTCTTTGGAGGGATAACCATCCATCTTTGGCCCGGCATGGCCCGCAACCAACAAGATGTGCTCATCCGACCCGGTCGACCCGGCACCTGAATACCAAACATCTCCTGAAGTTGAAATGCTTGACCTGGAAAAAAGTGGAAAAAAAGCACCAAAAATACTGGGATTTCTGAGGACCATCGCCCGAGATGTTTTTTTGGCGATTACAAGAGTACCCAGCCTCTCCATGCGATGATTTGTTTCATCACCACCAGGCCTGATGGCAATGGAATTGTCGATAGCTCCCTAGAAATTCACTGGACAATTCTGGAAAAACTGAGAAATTCACCAAACAAAGGCTGCCAAAATGAAGATTTGACTGACTGAAGCACAGAAAATCAGGACTCATCCAACCAAACAGGGACACGACTCACCACAGATCTAGTCCGAGGCTCCGCCATGTCTCCGGGCGCAGAAGACCATCACCTGCTAGCACGGTATTGCCGATCTTACTCAAACTTGCCAAGCTGTAGACTTTCGAAACTTCCAAAAACATCCCATGGCTTCGGTATCCATTGAATTCTGCACTATCTTCCCACTTCCACTTCCCCCGCCCCGCCGTGCCATCCACGGCCGTGCCAGTCGTGCCAGTCGTGCCAGTCGTGCCAGTCGTGCCAGTCGTGCCAGTCGTGCCAGTCGGGGTCGTGTCAGAGGCTTCACCGGGCTGGAGCAACAGGAGCCTATGGAAGTGAGGAAGCGAGGGGTTTTCATCCTAAGACAGGTTCATATGGTGGATATTTGGTGCTTCTATGGTGGTTGGAAAGGTGGCTGACTAATCGCATCCCCGATCCTATAAAACACACCCTAGTGGGACCCCAGTTAATGAATAAATCCAATGCTAAGCCATGGTTTCGTTTGGGGAATGTTCAATATGAGGGGGATGGAATTAACCATGCTGATGAAGCAAAGTGGTGAAATATCAGGCGAATCAGTCAAGGCTCAGTGGTTCATACAGCAGCCTCCCAGGTCACCCCCCCCTCCCCCCCCCAATGGGTATGGGTATACAGGAGCTATGTTCCCCGCCCCCCCCTGTGGGTGGGTGGGGGTGGGTTAGTAGCAGCAGTAGTAGCAGTAGTAGTAGTAGTAGTTGTTGTTGTTGTTGTTGTAGTTAGTCGTAGTGAGTAGTAGTTAGTAGTAGGAATGGGTATGGATATACAGGAGCTATGTTCCCCGCCCCCCCTGTGGTAGTTAGTAGTATGTAAGTGAGTAGTAGTTAGTAGTAGGAATGGGTATGGATATACAGGAGCTATGTTCCCCGCTCCCCCCTGTGGTAGTTAGTAGTATGTAAGTGAGTAGTAGTTAGTAGTAGGAATGGGTATGGATATACAGGAGCTATGTTCCCCGCCCCCCCTGTGGGTGGGTAGGGCGGTAGGGGGGTTAGTAGTAGTTAGTAGTATGTAGTAGTGAGTAGTAGTTAGTAGTAGGAATGGGTATGGATATACAGGAGCTATGTTCCCCGCCCCCCCGTGGTGTGGTGGGGGTGTGGTACTGCCTTTATATATATATATATATATACATATATATATATACATATATATATGTAAACATGTATGTGTATATATATATACACATGTATATATATATGCTTTTTTATGTGTATATATATATGTATGTATGCGTACATATATATATATATATGTATATATATATGCATATATATATATATACATACATATATATATATATATACATATATATATATATACATATATATATACATGTATGTATATATACATATATATATACATGTATGTATGTGTACATATATGAATATATATATATGAATATATATATATATATGAATATATGTATATATGTGTATATATAAATGTATATTTAAATACGAATATGAATACATATGTATATATATATATGTATGTATCTATGACATGTATATATATACATATATTTATAGGAAGTAGATAAGGATATGCTTATGTGTCCAAAAGGTCCTGTTCTTCTGAAGGCGATAAGGATATGCTTACGCGTCCGCTTGCGCCTTGCTTACGCCACCACAGTTTTGGCTTACGCGAGGGATTTTGTTGAATTTGCACTTACGCGGAGCTTACGCTTACAGGTTTTTGCACCCCACCACAGCGCCAGCTTACGCGCAGCAATGTTTACAAGCAGAATGCCATGGTCTTGGAATCTCCGTCAGGCATCAGATGCGGTAGAAGTAGACGAAGATGAGGAAGTCCGGAAGGAGGGTCGCATCAGCCATAGAAGGACAATGTCGTTGCAAAAGGTCAGACATTGTTTGCACAATTTCCCGTTGGCGGCGCGGCATTACTTCAGAGAAGCCTCTTTCTTTGGGAGGCATTGTGGACTCGGAAAAGGAATGTGGGCTTACGCGGACCTTACGCGCGGCTTACGCGGAGCTTACGCGGATTTCCGGGGTCAACCTCTGTCCAATTTTAACTTATGATAAGAATCGTAATTATGTGGTGGGCACTCCGGCTCTTTGGCCATGATTGATCAAGAAAATGGCTCGAGACGCCACGATTCCACCAACCCAAAAGGCAGCCCGATCACTCATGCGAATTACTTGCCAAACCTTTCGTGTGATATGTAATGCCCCAAACTTACCCTTTGAGTAGTATTGGATAGAGAGGGGATGCCATGCAGAATTAAGTTCCATCATGGGTTGCAAACCAATGTTTCAAAAAAGGTAGTCCAACATGTATGCATGGATTTCACATAGCTACAAATTGAGAAAAGTCCTGTTGGAACTCTGCAAGTATGACCTTACGCCAGGAGCTTACGCACTGAAATGCTTCAAAAAAGCTTACGCGGGCTTACGCCCACCACATTTTGGCTTACGCCAGAGGCCCTTACTGCCACCCTCTTACTAAAGATGAATAGGGGGGTTTTGGACGTGGCTCTAATATGACTATAGGTAGCACGTAGGTACTTTGAGGGAGTATGTGTGCTACGTGGGTCGTCTAAAGGGTAGCATGTACCTAGTAAATGGGAGGCTGGTAGTCAGAATCGCTGCAAAAACCTAGCAAATACGAGGCTGGACCTCAGAAATGCTGCCAATAGCTTGCAAATAGAAGGGAAGGGGGGTGCTACCTGGAGACCCATCCCATTCGGGGGGGGGGGACCTCGCGGGCGGAAGACGGGATCATATGATGCTATATATTTGTATATAATATTATGTATATGTATATATATATATTATATATACATATTGACAATGGTGCACATGGTTCCAATATAGAATAACCCCAAGCAACATCTGGGTAGGGCTAATTTCATGACATCCAAGTGGCAAGGGCCATGTGTCGCCGGTCGTGTCTGACTCTGCGTCACTCGGAAGGCAGCAGGGCACGTGCACGTCGTAGACGTCGTGGACGTCGTGGGCATCGCAGCTCACCTGGCGAAAAGCTTGGGATATCCTATTTTAAAAAAAAAAAAACATAACATATTATAACATATTATAACATATTATAACATATTATAACATATTATAACATATTATAACATATTATAACATATTATAACATATTATAACCATGTGAAAATGGGGATTTCACTTGGATATAATATGATATAATGATCATTAATAAATGAGCCATAAGTTGGAGAACTTGGGATCTTCGGAAAACCACCGTTTCCCCAGCACCTCCTGGCACCAACGGCCCTGGTACCGCAGCAGCCGCGGCCAGCCGTCGCCGCTCTCGACCTCGGCGGAGCTCAGCAGCGTCACAGAGCCCGCAGCACGCGCGCGCAGCGGCACTAAGACCTGATACGCTTGGAGAGCCCCCAGGCGTACCCAAAGAAAAACAGGAGTAAAACATAGTAAGGACGCTAAGAGCAGTGCAACATTCTGCTGAGATCTAGACATAAAAATCAAAACATGATACCTTGTGAACATCCAGAAGATCTCGCCACAATCCAGAATCAGTGAATAGACGACCAATTCTTGGAGATGTGCAACCCATTTTGGTTCAACATCCGATCCAAGTCACTCCAGTTTGCTGCTGTCTGGGATTTCCTTCCAGCATCAACAGCGGTCGCAGCTGAATTGCCTGTGCCAGTCATCCATTCAAAAGCCATTGGTACCAACAAAATCCCATGGCTTCTCATCATTTTTCGCATTGGAATGGGAATTGGGTGATATCCCCCATTAGTGGCTTGAACTGATCATAGCCTTTAGGGAACATTCCAAGATTGTCCCTGCTGTCCTTGTCACCTGGCGGATTCTGCTCCATGTCACGTGGCAAGCACATGACATGTCTACCGGGTAGACCAGGCTGTTAGCATCCCATGACTCTCGGTGAAACTTGGGACCTTCCAATGGCGCACATCGGCACAGATCTGCTGCTGTGGCAGAGGTACCTGACACGAAACACCGTGAAATCCAGCGTCTTTGGCGGTGGCGGTTCATATCAAACCGAAGGGTGCACAAAGATACGCGCGCATAGCTATGTGCATGTAAATATATAGAGAGAGAGAGACACATATCATATAATAATTGTAAAATATACATCTTATGTATGTCTATGGTTGGGTTTGACGATGTTTTTCCTTGTGGATACAGCCAGTTTTGATTAGGCACACCCCTCCCTTCCAAGCCTCCTCTGACGCAACGCCACCCATGGCGGCATTGATGAAAAGGGGGGATGGCGACACCAAATGTGACAAAATGTTGGACCCAGAAATGGATAGTCATAGTCATTTGCTGTTTTGAAGCATCCAATTTGGGCTGCATTTTTTTTTGAGCTATACCCACCCAAATGATGAAAGTTCCAAACATCATCAAATCAAAAGCCGGTCCAGTTCAAAATGTCCTTCTTCGTGCATGCGTAAGGTAAGTTCTGTGTCGGCTGCCATTTGCAAATCAGTAAGTCGGCGCAAGCTACCGTTGCTGATGCCAGGTGCGAAAGGCGCACACAGAAACAGTTCATCAACTGGGATTTCTCCAGAAATGGCGTGGCTTTCTCTCTACCCTCTGGTAAACTAACATAACTATGGAAAAATCACCATTTTTTATGGGTATGTAAATCAATTATAAATGACCATTTTCAATAGCTATGTTAGTTTGCCAGAGGGTATATGACTTTAAAAATACCCCTATGACATGGGTTGTTCTCATGGGGAAGGTATGATTGTCCCATGCAAGGTGATGCTCAAGTTGTAAGTTGCTAAACCCCATGAACAAGTTCGATCTGTTAATCATAAATCATAGAATTCACCTAGCAGCACCCTGGAAGCCGGGCCATCTTGGTCAACAGGTTCTCCACCTGTTCATCTGACAGTCGTTCTCCTGGCGGGAGACGGAAAATGGGGTATATGAATGGGAAATAAATGAGGATATCATATATGGGATAAAATAGAGGATATAATATCGGATATCATTGATATAATACCTGATATCATGGGATACTAGTGTATGAGATGTGGCGAGCCATGGCACGGATCGGGGATCCCCGCACGGATCCCATAGGATCCAGCGCCTGACTTCTTCAGAATACGATCGCAGAAGGAAGACATCAACGCTGCGAAGGAGAACTGGCGCCAGGGCGAAATTCCAAACTTTCCATAAGACAGGCACGGCACTTGAACATGTCTGAGATTGTATATAAATATAGGCTCTATATACATACTTATATAACTCTAATATATATATATATAATAGGAAATAGCCCAAGGCGTGCTATTTCACTGGCACGAAATGATCTTCCAAGCCATTGGACTTTCGAGTTCCTTGATCCAAAAACAGCCAGCAGTGGCCTTGCCAATGTCGCGGTTCACGAAGACTTCGAAAGCTGAGGCGTGGTTCCAATCGGTGCAGGTGCTACGGTTCGCTGGCCAAGTTGGTTGGTAGCCTAATGTGGTAAACCCAATGACATAAACCATCTCCAAAAAGTTTCAAAGTCATCATTTTTATGGGTGGGTTTGAAACCATCACAAAAACCATCACACTAAGATTTACAGTAACTGAAATTATAGTTATAGATCAACCATATAGTTCATGGCTTTACAAATACCGGTATAGCCATGGGGGGTTAGAAACCAACATCACCATCACTGGGTGGGCCACCTTCAGGGTGGAATGGACCCTCCGAAACCCAGAAAATGAGTCTAGTTTCCTGGGGAATCCGCAAAGTTTGAAGCCCAGTCATGCCTAGTCGGGTTGGAAAACGGACCGACCCATTACGACTCGGCACCTTCTTTCAGAGACTTCTGAAAGCGGGAATCTTGAGAGAAGCACTCATTCACGATGCCTCGCGTCATTGAAACTTTCATTGAAACCTTGCTGGTTTAATCATCGAACATGGGAAACGATGTTTCCCTCAAAATGGCCATCACAGTTGAATAGCGAACAAGGGTGATCAAGCATCGAAATCTGGGGGTTTTCCCCTATGTTCAGACAAACCCAAAAAGTGTGGAAGACCACCATGTTTTCAGAAAAGGGTTGCAATGAAAAATCTCCACAAAAAAAAAGCCTATCCAACAATTGCAAACAGCTAGTCTCCTGAGTAAGATAAACCTTGGAAGTGGTGACGAAAAGCGTCAACTTCTGGTTGCATGTGAACATTAAGTGAATTAAGTGCCCAAAAAACATGGTGACCACATATGGCAGTGTGTCAAAACCTTGTACCCCTGGTGAACATCAAAATAGCTGGTAAATGGATGTTCATCCCCCTAAAAATGTTATTGATAGGTATTGACCCACCCCCATATAACTTGAAAGAAAAAATTGCAACCTCCAGCAGGGTCTCTAGGTCAGCTAAACCACCCATCTTGCCATGGATCAAATCCCTGGTATTCGATCCTAGATCAAGTCACCCTGGTGATGTTCATGGATGCTCGTCCCGAAAAACTCATATGAGAAAATAACATATGCTTTAAGCCATCCTTGTACGTGATGACCTCTATGTTACCATGTTTCCATTGCCATCAATGGAAAAATCCCTGGGTAAATGTCATCATAATTCACCGTAAGCTGAGTAGTTTGGCCATAAATTGGGATATCATCACATGGGTCAAAATGACTGGCCACACTCATGATTCAGCATTAGTTTCCAGTAAACTAACATAGCTATTGAACATGATCATTTTGAACAGGTATATTATATATATATACAATATATATATAGGTAGTAGATCATCCAACTCAACGGACCATCGCAATTTTTTTGCCTTTGAAACGGTCATGAAGCTCCAGCAGGGTCTGGATGAAGGCAGGATCCTCAGCTACCAAGTCAGCCCATCTCCGAAAAAAAAATACCTGGCTTCACAAAAAAAAGACTGGCTTCACCTGAAAAAATTCTTCGGAAAACCAAAAAAAAACAACAAATACCCTCTGGTAAACTAACATAACTATGGAAAATCACCATTTTTAATGGGAAAAATCCACTATAAATGGCCATTTTCAATAGCTACGTTAAATTACCAGAGGGTAAATGCCATTCCATGAGAGTTGTCCCATAGTCAGCCCTTGGCACCAATTTTGGCACAAAATCGCAGTGCCGAAAAAAAACCGGGTGCCAGACGTTCAAGGCTTCGGTCTTGGAACTCACCTGTCTCTGTTGCTCCACTCGCTCGTCCACAATTTGGTTGCCCCTGGCCGTCAGCCAACCAGCTAAGGGTCATTTTATTGGTTTATGGATGTTTATGGGGTTTATCACCACAAACCAATAGTTAATGGGGTTTATATATAACGAACTAATGGGGTTTATAAATATTTGTTTATGGATGTTTATGGTACCCGGCCTGGTAAACATACAAAAAACACCATTTTTAATGGGTAAATCAACTATTTCGACTGGGCCATTTTCAACAGCCATGTAAACGTTTACCAGAGGGTACCATTAACCTAGGGGTGTACCATATTACCCATTTCATAAACCTCATGATGATGGTGACCATGGCATTGGGTGAATCCAACATTGACCACCGTGGGCAAACCATGAGGAGAGAATCCAGTCAGAATCGGAGATATACCTGTCAGAAATGAGTAGAATCTGAGTATAAAATCATGAAATGCTATTTTCATGATTCCGCTGTGGCCTTACACCATTGTTCTCAAAAAAGACTTCTGGAACCTCCACCGACCGAGCAGCTCGGCCTGTCGGTCACATATTGCCGGAAGGAATGCGCAATGGGGGCCAAACCTGGATTGTTCTCTGCAGCCAAGACTCATCATGGGAGGAAACCAGAAAAACGGGATCAGCCAGGACCCCCCCTACCGGCCCTACCGAAACGCTGAAAAAGGTTTTTCAGTTTCAAAACAATACGAGAGAACATTCAAACCACCACGGGTTTCAAAACAGTCTTCAAACCACCAAAAACACACCTTTCGAATCCAGGGCTGAGCAGTGCTCACCATCCTCCACCAAGGAAAACATGCGATGCATTCGGGCCAGGTCCTGGAACTCCATGGTTGATCAATGGACTGGTTTTCTGAATCCAACATGATATCTATATTGCGAATCCAACTGGTTTTGGGAATATCATGGAATATCATGGAAGTTGGAACTCTATTTTCTGAAGCCAACTACTGGATTTTTGATGCGAATATCCTGGGAATATACTTGGAATTTTCATGTTCACAACGGATCGATTTTCTTGGTAAAATCTGGTGACGGTTTCCTGCTGATTTTCGGCCCAAGACCCTATTGTGGGAGATGAAAGAGTTGGAGAAATGGAAATGATCAACTGATAAGGATAATGGGCACCCAATTGATTATCAGTGAATATGATTTTATAATTCTGATCATGACACAAAAATCTGAGGTGAATGTCATCTTCACGAACTTCGAAAAGGCTCTCCGTCTATTTGCAGGTTCAGCCCCTACACACCAAACAAGAGGAAAAATCAAAACATTAAAGGATGATCTCTGGATGATTCGCTTGTCCAAAAGTTGCGGCACAACACATGAACTGACAACAGATTACGTGATGTTACTTGGCACTAAGAAGTCGGCTCTCCGTGATAGCAGGCCTCTCGCTTGTCATTGTCCAAAAGGTACACTACACCCGTCTCTTTTTCCTCAGGCTCAACTGTAGCACGTTCCTCCCAGCGAACCATGAGGCTATGACGCTCGCTAAGATTGTGCAGTGGAACACTACGGTTGTCGAATATTCAATGAATCGAAGTGGTACACACTTCCAGTGCACACACCAAGTCATGCCTTTCCAAGTGCCTCTGAAAACCTGCAGATTGATAGTCTACTATCATATTCACTTTGAATGACAGGTAGGCCGGGCAAATATCCGGATTGTGATGAAATACTCCGGCGGATAGTAGGTAGCTCTGGGTCTGCTTGTAGATTTGTGATAATCAAGCAAACGGAATGATAATTCTCTCAAATGATGAGTGTTGATCAAATCGCTCTCCGTACCAATGCTTTGATACACATTCCCTATTGGTTTTCTTGGGAACACAAATAGTTCTCTAGGGACAAAAAAGGAGTCCTTGGTCCTTGGTTGAGCCCTTGGGCCGCCGGACCAACAACTGCGATTGGGGGTTTGACAGTACAGCTTGAATTACCACCTCAGGCCCGGACCAGTTCAGGGTTTCTTGACAGGTCAGCTACTTGTCTGCTTTTCGGACGTGAAGTCAACCAGTTTTCGTCCGCACAGCAGATAAGTGACTTCTCCCTCAACCCACCACTCTTGACTCTTAGTTCATTCTGTGATGGCAAGTGTCAAATTTCAAAGGACCCATTTGGTCTCCAGCTTCAAATGGACAACGTCTAGTGGATCTATTTTCGATTACAATCAGACACAGCTGCATGACATGAACCTGGAGACAAACCAACTCCTACCAAGGATGAGACATTTTTGAGCTTGGGCAGAGTGGTCCTTCAGGTGCGAAGGAAGAGAACACATTTCCAGCAACGGTCATGGAAGATACAGCAACAAAAAAGGCATCGGCAAGCTCCACCAGCTAAAATGGACACAGTACCCCATGTCGCCCATGTCCACATGTTCCATCATGTTCCCATGTCCTGTTCAAGTAGTTGTAACATCTCTGCTCTTCAGCTTGAAGGGCCGCCTGACAGCAGAGAAGGGCAACCCCTCAAACAAGTTGCGGAAGCCCGGACACCGTCGATGGCGCCAAGTGCCACACCTCCGCTTTCCGGAGGTACTCTGGGAAGGAGTCTTCCGACAACCAACCTCAGGTCCGGTCCATACAGCCCACCTGGATGTGTCTCCAATCCACCCAAATTCAATGAAAATTACATGTCTGCTATATCATATGTCACCATATCCAACGAAATGTCATGTACAGTTCAAACCAAACATGTACATCTCACCCAACTCTCATTAAAATGGATTAACCAATTTGGACCAAGTCAAATCAAAAAAAACCTGTTAATTAATGTATGATTTCTATAGTTTTTATGTCTTTTTGGAGCTCTTCCACGCTTGCTCTTCCGCGACGCACCAGGGCCGCCACCGGAGGCTTGACGAACAAAGTAGCTGCTGGTGGCTGGCAGGAAGGCTTCCTGGCAGTGGGATTCCCAGTTTTTTCTTGGTTTTCATGGGTTCATTGGGTTGGATTGGATTGGTTTACAAATCACGGTTACCCTCTGGTAAATTAACAGTTCGACCCTGGCAGTCATCGGGGTTGGAAGACTAGTGAAACCATTCAAAATTGGTGATTTTCAGGGTCCAACTGTTAATTTACCAGGGGGTAATTCTTGAACGATCATCCCTTTTTTTCATCCCCATGTGCTAATCCCATTCGCTCATGGCTTGGCTGAGCCGCCACTGCTCCGGGCAGACCGCACCTCGAATTCGGTGTTGTAGAGATTCGGGCTGTTGAGACCCAAATCGATGAAAATTTCAATCACACCTCGCAGGATGGAAAAAAAATGAAAAAAAAACTGCTGGTTGATCGTTGTATTCTATATCATCATATATACTGTACTTGTATAAAAGATTCTATAATATCATATATATATATAAGTTGAGTTCCATGATTTGCCATAAACTGAACCCAAATGTATCAGTTTAATAGACTTCCATTGTTTAAAACCTCGAATGTTCCATAGATGGTACCTGTATTCTTTCCCAAATAAAAGTCTATTGAAATACCCTCTGGTAATTTAACATAGCTATGGAAAATCACTATTTTTTATGGGAAATTCCACTATTTCTATGGCCATTTTCAATAGCTATGTTAAATTACCAGAGGGTAACCACAAGTTGAGTTCTCCCTCCATGCACAAAGCCGCTCCGCCTTTCACCAAGTCCTGATCAATGTGCTCACCTGGACACGAAGCAAAAAAAAAACGCGGACGCGACGCTTGGTCCGCGTTTTGTGACCTTCCATACAGTATAGAACTGGGTATATAATGGGTAAACACATTTATATAATCATATGTATATAGCTAACTTTTACATCTATGTGTATATATATATACTCTCTGGTAATCAGGCGATGGCAATGAAACTCGTCGGTTTCTGACTTTACTTCTGAACATTTCAGCTTTCCCAGCAAGCCATGTTTGTTTTCCAGACGGGAACCCCCGTCATGTATGATTCTTGATCACCGAAAAATGCACGGACACTAAATCTGGGGTCCCCATGGACCCAATTGTTTGAAACCAGCCTCTAGGGGCCCTAGGGGTCATAAGATAGAAAAGTCTTTCCAGGATAGGTGATGGTTTCCCATGGTTTCCCCCATCCCCCGGTTTCCAACCCCTTTTCTACAGCGGTCCGCCTTGTCGCTCCTGGTTGATGATCTTCAGCAAAGCCGCGCGGGTGTCTTTGATGACGACTTGAAAGACCTTCCATGGCGTCAGCTGGTGTATGAAGCCCTAATGGGGGCGTGACCCCTTTAAGTGAGGAAATAACCCATGTTTTGACCGCGACATGAAATTGACATGCCAAATCTTCATTGCTAATCATCATTTTCCCTATTAAAATATGACAGTTTGGGGTGAATCCTTCATGTTGAGACCCAAACGGTTTGATTTGTCCTGCCTGCTGATTGAAGATGCTGTACCCCCTGTTGTGCAATGGTTCCACAGACTGCAGCTTCACATAATACCTGTCCTGGCAACAGCAGAAGACAACACGAATTGCTGTGCTCCAACTGTGAATCCACCGAAACGGCTTGGAACTCAGGGATGAGGACAAGCTTAGATATGTTTTAATCATAAAGTTTTGATTATCATAAAGTAATGAGGACTATGTTAAACTATGCTAAATCAAATAACTTTCTGATATATCTGACAGTCCAGCACATCAACTTCCACCATCACCATCGCAGATCGATGGATGGTAAGCAGCCCTTTTGCAGCCCCCGGCGCACCAAATAGGTGAAGAATCGGTCCATCCATTTCACATAGATCTTGTGGTTCGACCACCTGCCGGAGGCGATTTTTTGAGCGATGCCTAACTAGCAGAGTCAGAGTCGACAGAAAAAAAAATATCGAATCAGCAACTGGGTAATATGACTCTGGGAAGTCATATTGGGTAATATGACTTTGATGGCTATTGAATAAGCGAAAAATCAAGACTTGCCATAGCCAGGCTTCAAAAAACCACTTTGCCATACTTGGGAAATCATCCATGCCATCCACTTGTTGATCATCATTTTCATTCATTTTCACCTCATAAAAAACCATCGGGCAAAAAAAGGCACCAATGGGGATGACCATGATGACCGAGGCCGTGCCTATGGAGAAGTTCCTTCATCAGCTGAATGTCAGTCTTGTCCTTCAAAGCGGGCAACACCTGACGTGACCGGAGAGCCGGAGGTGACCGGATCTGACCGGAGATGACCCATTGGGGCCCATGGGCCCATGGCGAAAAAACCGGTCAAAAAACCAACGAAAATTGACACCGAAACGAAGCAGCCAATCAACCAGTGATTCTACCCAATTTAAAGGTTGTATCACTTCCTCATTGGTGTAGTATCTGTATATATATATATTATATATATACACATATAATATGACCTTAAATCATCATGGTGTTTGGGGGAAATGATACATAGTATCATAGTAGCCATATGTATCCATAGTTCTATCTATACAACCATCATAACCATCGCCACGCCTGACGCTGCACGTACTCGGACATGGCCTCCCCGTAACGTCGGTAGAGGTGCTCGGACCTGAAATTCTGGCAACTGACGTGGCAACAAAAGAAACCGCTAGGAATGAATTAGTAGAAATCGTGATTCTTGTTGCTGATACATATGTGTGTATTATTATTGTTATAACATTTTTTATTACTATTATTATAAATATATTTATATATACATGTGTGTGTTGGATCATTGTGAATACATGTACAGTATATATATATATACATGGTATATACTGAGTACTGATGAGTTAGGACTTGTGGCCTCGGATGAGAGAAGACTTGCTAGGGTCTAGTCCTATCTCTTGTGTCCACTGTTTGAAGCGCTTATGGGAAATTGGCTAGAATAGCCACATGAGTTAGGAGTTTCAAATGACAGGTATCCTTCAAATGACTAATAGAACCACATGAGATAGGAGTTTGGCACCTTCAAAGGGCAAAAACAATACTTTACTCATGAGATGGGAAATCAAAAAAACTGGACCCTCCGACAACTCCTATCTCACCTGTACTGAGTATAATAATCTTATTCCATCATGGTTAAGTACTCATCAATCAACCATCATAGCTTATGTCCCTTCTATCACTGGGCACCACCTTGTAGAGGTCACAGCCTCCACGTTGCCATCTCTTGGGTCTGACATTGTCTGACCATCCATTAAGGGTGGGGAATGAATCGAATGAATCAAAAAGCCACGGCTCAATTCATCAATTAAATGGATACTGTGAATAAATAGAAGATACATGAAGATAGGTGAAGATAGATGGAAGGATGGATCGATCGAGAACGAACAAAAAAAAATGATGGCCAGCAAAGCTGTCCGTGGTTGTCATCAGGCTCCTGAAAAGTGAGTTACGGGATGAACATCAATGAACATCCGTTTCCTTAGTTGGATGATTTTCCCAGTGAACGAAACCTCCATTTCGTTCGGGGATCAGCCACAGGTCGGTAAATCAACCAGTGCCACGCTGGGATGTGGCACCAATTGTTCGGCGTCCGCTGAGTGCACATGTTGTACACAGTCCTTGGCGTCAACTGCGTCAACGTATGGCGTGGCATCCAAGAGTTGGTTCAGTGGGACTTCAGACTTATTCAGACTTATCTGATCTGGAGATATCTTCCAATCTAAGCAGGCAAGCGACGTGATGTATCAAAGCAAACCACTTATGACTACGGCAGAAGCATCTTGGACTCTTGGACCTCATGCAAATCGATCTACCTTGGTAGCCCACTTCAGAAATGTCTGCAATCAAGGCTCGTGTACAGCTCAGCATAATTCGCTTTGCTGAACACATTCTTAGGCTTCGTTGGATCTTGGTGCTGAGGCACCTCAGTGCAATGTGCTGAAGCCTACCAAGAAATAATCTTGTGCCTGGTGGAAGATGAGGATGTATCAAAGAAACGACACTTAGATACAATTAGATGTCGTGTCTGCAGAGGCAAAGAAATGACAGAATAACTGTTCTGGAACAAAGAATTCAATTCCAATATGACTATGTATCTTCAAGAATCATTGATGCTATCTTATAATAACTAATATAGAATCTTTGAGGTCTGGATTTTAAGATGTTCAACGCAATCCACAGCTTTTTCCCAAGGCCCCCAACAGCCGATCTAATGTGTCCAGTGTCCAGGAACTCTTCAAGAACCTGTAGGGGTCCACCAGTGATGTGAAAATGGTGGGAAACGCCACAAAATGCGGCCGTTCATCATGGAATCCTAGAGTATTTCCCAAAAAATCAGGAAAAGTACTAATCATATTTCCAACGTTTTCCCACATTTTAATGGTTGTTGGTGTTGTTGGTGTAATGTCAACCCCGGATTCATAAACCCTAGGCTGTTTAATTGGGGGGGGTACCATTTCAGTAGCCATTTATTACTATTTGGGGGAACCACCACAATTAATCAACCAGGCTTTATTAATCCGGGGTTGACATTATAGGCCATTTTCAGACATACCCACGTGTATCCTACCCGATTCGGCCCGCACCTTGATGCCTTCGTTCTTGATCTTTTCCCATCCGTCCTAGGCAGGGCAAGTGGTCGAGCCAATCGCAAGTGGACACCCCGAAAAGTCGCAAGCACTGAATCCTTTCGGCACTCGTTCGTAGTTACATTCAGGAAATATATGTCTAAAAATATATAACTGTATATATATATATGTATGTATGTATATTATATTATACTATACATATGGAAATGTACAGAAAAGGTTTCTATTGTCAGTGAGCAAACAAATTGAGTCCGCCATGGCATGTGGCGCAACCTCCAACGGGACGATGTTGGTAAGTGACCTCGCAGCAACCCAGTGGACTCAGTAGGATGTCGCATCTTTTGGGGAAATCTTGACCGGAAACCATCGATTTTCCCATGAAATTCTCGGTTTTTCCCATTTTTTCCTGTAATTTTCCGGTAAAAACCCATCCATTGACACAACGTTTTTATATGACTTTATATGATTTGACAAATGGCTGGCATGATTCACAAAGACACTAAGATGCCCGCATGGTGTCAGCGGACAGTCACGTCACATATCAAAGCAGCACTGAGCAGCAAATGGCCACAGTCCCAGCAATTTCACAGGCACGCTGCGGCGTCGACTTCAGCTACTGGCAGAAATAGAAGAAAAACACCCCAAACACCGCACCGGAAAGCGAAGGTGCTAGTCAGGAATGCCGGGCTACCAAACAAATATTGAATGGTGTGGATGCTAAATAGACATGAAAGGGAAATTTCTCACCAGGGCAAGTTTGACCCTTGTCTTTTTCGCTCGCCTCAATCAGAGTCATCAGGAAGTTCTGTGAAGTTTTTCTTCATCTCCCGGAATCTTTGCTGGTTTGTGTCTCTAACCATATTCGTCAAATGACTCGCAGACTGTGCGCTTCGGAATTCATAGTGAGTTGGCGAGTTCAGCTCCGAATAGTATCTTTTCATCGGCGGAAGGTGCGAAAAATCGGGAAAGAACTTGAAGACTGTTTGCAGGATCACCTGAGAAGTGAAACAGAAATTGGCTGTCAAATGTCTTTCCTTCAAAACTGGCTTCTTTGTCGGGTTGCCGATAATGCTTCTAGTGATTCCTTAACCTGAGGGACCTGTCTCAACATATATCATAGTGTATTGTACATGTATATATATATATATACATACATATATATACATACATATATATATATATACATATATATGTATATATATATATGTGATGTATATATATATGTATATATATATATATATATACATATATATATATACATATATATATACATATATATATATACACATATATATATATACATATATATATACATATATATATATACATATATATACACATATATATATGTATATATATATGTATGTATATATATGTATGTATATATATATATACGTGTATAAATATATATATATATGTATGTATATATATATACATATATATATATGTATATAAATATATGTTTATATATATGTATATATTTCTTCATATATATATATATATATGTATATATATATACATATATATATATATGTATATAAATATATGTTTATATATATGTATATATTTCTTCATATATATATATGTATATATATATGTATGTATATATATGTATGTATATATATATATATTTATATATATATATGTATATATATATGTATATGTATATATATGTATGTATATATATATGTATATGTATTATATATGTATATATATATATATGTATATATATACATATATATATATATGTATATGTATTATATGTATATATATATATATGTATATATATATATTATATATACATATGCATATATATATATGTATATATAATATATAATATATGTATATGTATATGTATATGTAATTATATGTATATGTATATGCAGTCGGATCTTTTACCGGCCCACAAATTCGACATTTTTGTTACATATCATCTTAAACCTCTTGGGGTGGGGGTTGGGTGGGGTGGGGTGGGGCATGTTAACGTTTGCTTGCACTTGCGTCATGAAGTTGATGCTACGTCACGCATGGGGTTGGGGTTGGGTGGGGTGGGGTGGGGCATGTTAACGTTCGCTTGCACTTGCGTCATGAAGTTGATGCTACGTCACGCATTGGGTTGGGGTTGGGTGGGGTGGGGCATGTTAACGTTCGCTTGCACTTGCGTCATGAAGTTGATGCTACGTCACGCATGGGGTTGGGGTTGGGTGGGGTGGGGCATGTTAACGTTCGCTTGCACTTGCGTCATGAAGTTGATGCTACGTCACGCATGGGGTTGGGGTTGGGTGGTGTGGGGCATGTTAACGTTCGCTTGCACTTGCGTCATGAAGTTGATGCTACGTCACGCATGGGGTTGGGGTTGGGTGGGGTGGGGTGGGGGGGCATGTTAACGTTCGCTTGCACTTCGTCATGAAGTTGATGCTACGTCACGCATGGGGTTGGGGTTGGTTGGGGTGGGTTGGGGCATGTTAACGTTCGCTTGCACTTGCGTCATGAAGTTGATGCTACGTCACGCATGGGGTTGGGGTTGGGTGGGGTGGGGTGGGGCATGTTAACGGTCGCTTGCACTACAGATACGTAGAGGATCGTAGGGGCATTTATATATATATATATATTCTTACCTGTAGAGTATTCGCATCTACATATGTATACATACACCGATATTGCGATCACTATATGTAATATGAATGTTCATGTTTACATATGGACACATATATAGATATGATACACATAAATAAATATGTTTATATTATATACATATATATATGTTTATATATATATATGTTTTTTGGTGTCTCTGTGGACATGTATTTATGCAAAAAAACTGTGAGCTGAAAAAAGGAAAACCGAACTCGGAACGTTTTTGACCACAAAATGCTGGAAGGGTTGACGAAAGCATCTTGCGATGAACTTTTTTTAAGAAACTTTTTTGGACCCAGAATGTGCGTTTGGCTAGCACGAGAACGACGTTTTTGAGAAATCATGGGACGGTGAAAGATCCGTCGGGATGTATATGTATATGTATATGTATAAAGATATGTATGTATTTACATTATCTCGTATGTCTTTTTATACCTCTATAACTCCCCATAATACTGAATCAACAAGGACTTTGGGCACTGCTCACCTTGTCCACAACGACCATCGTCAGCGTAAACACCACCTGCATGATAGCCAATTGCTTCACAGCATACGACCAGCTCCAGCTGGCCAGTTTACCATCAAAGCTGACGAAGACTTTGATCCCGGACTTGCGAATGAACAAACGCCTGGTATCCGAAGCACCTGAGATATTGGTTTCAGAGGCATAGTCTCCCATCTTCCGGAAGGTGTAGGTGTACCTGTTCCGGAATTCATACCATCTGGGCCACGGGAAGATGGCGCCCGGATTCGCGTTCTCGTACTTCACATCGATTCCCACTGAGGTCCCCAAGAAACGGCGAGGGAGATCCGACCCAGACTCAAGATCTGCTTCGCTTGGCAAAGGAATGTGAGAATCAAGAGATAAATTTGCTGCTTTCAGAATCAGATCAATAGAAAGATAGTCTGAATACTTTGTGCTCCAGCACTCAGAGACATTGCAAGATGGCACGTTGCTCAAGCTGAGGTCCTTTAGATCTTTCTTATCGCAAGATCCCTCTGACGAACAAGGAAGTTGGTACTCTTTCTCTTTGATCTTCACAAAACCTGTGGAATATGAATTTGAAGCCTTCACCTTCGCAGCCATGACATCATGTCGGATTTTCAAGAAGAAACCTTCGACATTCTGAACAAGGTCAATGTCAAAGCCTTGGTTGTGCCAAATGCACTTCTCCTGTGCGGGAGAAGCACAGCGATCTTGCAGGGT
The DNA here is from genome assembly GCA_947184155.2 of Cladocopium goreaui. Taxonomy (NCBI): domain Eukaryota; class Dinophyceae; order Suessiales; family Symbiodiniaceae; genus Cladocopium; species Cladocopium goreaui. Next base: position 111,581 of record CAMXCT020002002.1, read on the forward strand.
CCTGGTGCGGGCCGTCATGACCATCGGCCGACCTTCCTCCTCCAGTGTTTCATGGACATCAAAATGACGGCAGTCGGCAATGATGCGGGGAGCACCGCCCACCCAGCGGGATTTGCTAAAGGTTCCGTTCTTGAAGAAATTGATGTGGAGCCTTTCGGCCAAGTCCTTCAAAGCAGCTTTGCCACAGTAGTGAGGTGTCCAAGCCTCTGGTGAATCAGAGCAGTCATAGTCATAATCGTAACACAAGGATTTGGAATTGGCCCATGGGGGTGCAAGCCGTACAAAGGAATTGGAGATGGAGATCTCATTGAATTCCATCAGTTGAAGTGTCAGAATGAGCCAGCCAAGCATCACTGTGGCACAGAGACTAAATGTGATGAGGTAGCAGATCTGCAATGGTGGAGCGCGGATTCGTGCAACTCTGGGCACGGTGTAAACTATGAACAAGTCCTCTATCAGCCGACCCCAAGTGCTTGGGACCGTCTCATCGCCGTCTGCCTCGGAGGACTCAACCGACATGGTCATGGCTCTGCGATATTCCATGGCACGATGTTTTCTCAACGCTTTGGCAATGTTCTGGGATATCCTGGGAGGTGAGGGAAGGTGGGACATAAGTCTTACCTGTCTTACCTCTTGGAGCACCGTTCCCTCTCTATGTTCAGCTTTGGAGCTTGGATTTCAATCTCAAGCTTGGAATCATTCGTAGGAGTCAATCAATATGTAGGGTTTTTGCAAACATGAACCCCTGTAAGAGCATCGAAAGGTTGCGTGTAGACGCAGACCTGACTGCAGCTGTCTTCACAAAAAAATGATGGATATCCTGGATCCTGTTCATATCTACGTGTATCTTTGTAAAGACAAGAGAGATGACGAGTTCTACTTGTACGGACAAGACTGCAGTCCTATTAGCATCAATTTTCCCAACAGTGAAGTGCGAACTACAACCAGCAGGCAACGTTGCAGCAATGTTTTGGATGCTGTCGTGCCAGCTCCGATGTTAAGGAATTGCCTGGCAATTTCAGGTCAACAACAGCCCCTCAAAATCTGACAGATGTCACCGATCTCAGTAAGAGGGTCCAAGATTTCATATCTCTCTCCCTCTCTATCTCAGGGACTTCTTCCATCATTGACCATCGTCTTCATGGAAATAATTTCATAGCCAATCTGAATCATATTGGCAAAAAGGGTAGAGTGATAACAGCCGGGAATCATTTGGGAATAATTATATATATAATTATCATGGTTATCATACTCAATAATCATTGTTTTCATATAAAATTTGTCATCAAATGATTCTTCACAACTCGCCCTTCGGTCACCAACAACTGCTGCCCTTCGGGCACCTATTGGCACCTCAGGAAGCCAAGAAGCGCCGAGATCTGCCCGAGATCTGCGGCCAAGTTTTCGCGTTGAGATCTGACTTTTTCATGCGGAAAATGGGGATCAACCATAGCTGGTTGGGATGATTATTCCCAATATATGGATTTTTTTTTCAAATGTTCCAAACCACCAACCAGATAGAGTTTCTGTTTGGGTCTGCTATTCCCAGACAAACTCATTCTTGTGGCTAAACATATTTTTTTCGTGATTGCGAATGTGTGAAACTCCGATAAGAAAGGGGTGTAGAATGAGGCTGTGAATTTTGAGACATTTTGAGGCATTCCTTTGAGATGTCTTGTTCCGTTGGTTCCGTTGGCCTGCAGAAAGGACATCTCTGCGCCACCGAGCACTGCTTTGGCCCGATCCAAAGACCTGAATCGATGTAGCTTTGGCATCGTTTGGTCACATCCTGGAAACACGTGCACCTACTTTTTTGGGGGGACCTGGGACCTCTGACCTCTGATTTTCTGGGTGAAGTGATTCGACTTTCTCCATCTTTTTCATAACTGCAGATCGATGACCCAGAGGGTGATGTCATGGCAATAATCCCATTTTAAGACTCATTTGCACTTGCGCCTTCCCAGCAACTTCATGAACTTTCTCCAGCAACTTGAAAAACATCGCCAACCCCTCAAAATCGATGACACCCACCGATAGCTTGGCCATATTTTTGTTGTTCGCTAAAATAGACCTTTCCGGGTATCCAAAACGCCTTGTCCAACTGAGGTCCCCAACTCCAATTCTTCATCTCTGGCGTCTTGCCGTGCTTGGAAGTTCGAGAGCAGCCAGTCGCACTCATCGTGCAGATTGTGGATCTTGGCTGGGTCATGGCACCCTGGTTTTCGTGAAGATAGCTGGAATTGCTGGATCTTCATGCCAAAAATCTTGTGTCTGACCCACTGCCGTATCGTGGCGGAGGAAAACTGCATTGACTTGGGAAAAAAGGATGGGTTTGAACTGGTTGAGCTGGTTGAATGCGAGCGGGACCTCCCGCTAGTAGGAGTTGGCTGCTCAGATTGTGTTGTAAAGGGATGTAAACAGAGTCAAAAAAGTACATGCTGTCCAAATACCCAACAAGAAATGAGAACATCCGTAAAATGGGAAACTTCATCCAACTGGAGCATTCAAATATGATCTGCTGATGCCCTGTGCCGCCACTGTCCCGAGCTAACACTACCCAAGTCTCCCGGACATAATCTTTTGTCGCTGCTAGCTCCTGCAGTATGGGGCTTGAGCCCACGCTGTGTTCTTTTTGTCCAAAACGTGGCGTTGCAATGGCATCGCCGCTTCTCATTGGGAAAAAAATATCAAGACTAATGACTAATCTCATCTTCAACTATTTCACTGAGGGTTTAAACTGGTTAGTTATATACGTGTCTATGTATACATACATCTACATATATATATATGTACAAATATATATATATACATATATATATACTATATGACCATAATATATATATACATACATACATATATATATATACACTATATGACCATAATATATATATATATATGTATATATATATATATGTGTGTGTACATATGTATATATATATATACACTATATGACCATAATATATATATACACATATATATACTATATGACCATAATGTATATATACTATATGACCATAATATATATACATATATATATATATGTATGTATATGTATATATATACATATGTATATATATATAATATATATATATTATATTATATAATATTATGTACTATAATATAATAAAATATTCATATAATATAATATAATATAATATAAGATAACATAACATAACATAATATAATATGAATATAATATGATATAATATAATATAATATAATATAATATACAATATATAATATAGTATAATATAATGCAATATAATGTAATATAACATATATATATATATATACATTAGTTGTGAGATGTAAAGCATGGATACTAAAACGGTTCACTCTATCCAGGCTCACATCCGCATAGCTTTTTCCTTTCCAGTCTCTTCGTGCGGTCTCAACCTGCTCCTCGCAGGATAGTGCTTTGGAACGCTGTGCAGGTATCCCCCTGCACAGCAGCACTGGTTGGATCCGTACACCCTGTTCCGCACTCCTGTGAACTCAGGAGGCTACACAGGTTGAATCTCTCCCGCCCAGTGCTACAGTCGTGGGACTCCACGTAGAGATCAACATCCTCAATGATGTGATCCCCTACAAGAGAGGATACTCCACCGGAGTCCTATCTCATAGGGAGGGAAGGGAGGGAAAAGAAAGAACGATGAAGCCAGTTTGGCTCAGACTTGAGCCAAAATGGATTCATCAGCTTACATACTCACCCTAATGATAATGCACACCCAGTGCCTGCCAAACACGATGCATACATACATTAGTTGTGAGATGTAAAGCATGGATACTAAAACGGTTCACTCTATCCAGGCTCACATCCGCATAGCTTTTTCCTTTCCAGTCTCTTCGTGCGGTCTCAACCTGCTCCTCGCAGGATAGTGCTTTGGAACGCTGTGCAGGTATCCCCCTGCACAGCAGCACTGGTTGGATCCGTACACCCTGCTCCGCACTCCTGTGAACTCAGGAGGCTACACAGGTTGAATCTCTCCCAATGCACTTCTATCCCAAAGCACTCAGAGAAACTCCACAACCCGGAGAAACGCGGGAAGTGGTAGAGACCAAATCTCGAAGGGGAAAAATGCAAAATGCGCGGTGAACCCATGGCGTTTGTGCCATGTTGCCTGAAGGCCGTCCCTGCTGATCTCGTCTGACCAGTTGGCCTTACTAGGGATCCACTCCCAGAAAAACCAGGCTTGGAGTGCAAAAAGAGTGACATGAATCAGACGAGACATGTATTCTAAATCTGCGTTGTCAGAACGACCTCTAATCAGAGCCATGAGCGCCGCTGTATTGTCAATGAACCAGAGTCCTCTTCGACCACGAAATGTTGACGGACGAGAAAACAATGCATATAGAACCTGAAGCAGCTCCAGCGGAACAATCTGCTTGTCTCCCGACTCCCAAAGGTGGTACACCAATGGAGGGATGATTGAAACAAAGGCTTCACGCTGTTGACTGTGGTCATCATGCCACACTACCAAAAAAAAAATCCTCCTGTACCTTGACCTGGACTTTCTAATGCAGCATCTGAGGCTGCCAGAGAACGTGGCCCTGCATGTGGCCAGATCTCAATTTGCCTGGAGAATTTGATAGCAATGATGATACGCAACAAGTCAAAGCATCGACGCAACTCCGCAGTTAACTCTAAGATGCGTTATGGTTGTCTGCGCTTGATAGAGACCAGGCCTCCACAACCAATGCGCCCCCATACACCAAGCTCAGAGAAATTGACAACGCCATAAATCTTGGCAGCTACTCCTGATTGAAGTTTGCTGAAATCCTCCGCATGCTTCATGAGATGGAGCAGTTTGTGCTCGATGCGTTCACGTGCCCAAAACTGAATGATGCCCTGTGCATGAACTGCATAGCTCGCTGGCCCGATCCTTTGCAAGACTTCCTGTCAGTCACATGCGCATCATCAAATACAAACTCGTCAAACAGAATGCAAATCGACGCGACAAAGCTTCCACCAAACGACTGTATCGATTGAAGGACGTGACGGCCAAAGGGGAGACCAAAAAGCAATCCCTGTGTAAATCATGAAAGCTGGCCGCTGTATTGTCAATGAACCAAAGTCCTCGTCGGCCACGAAACGCTGAAGGACGTGAAAACGATGCATAGAGGACCTGAAGCAGCGCCAGTTGGGCAATCTTCTTGTCTCCCGGTTCCCAAAGGGGGCACACCATTGGAGGGATGATCGGGACAAAAGCTTCACGCTGTTGTATGTGGTCATCATGCCACACTACCAGAAATCCTCCCGTACCCTGACCTGGGCTTTACGATGCATCATCTGAGGCTGCTAGAAAACATAGCCCCACGTGCGGCCAGATCTCGATCTGCCTGAGGAATTTGGTAGCGATGAAGATTTGCAACAGATTGAAGCAGGGACGCAACTCCTCAGTCAACTCTGAGGTGTGTTCTTGTTGTCTGCGCTTGATAGGGGCAAGGCCACCGCAACCGAGACGTCCCCATACACCAAGCTCAAAGAAGGTGGCAATGCCATAGATCTTGGCGGCTGCTCCTGGTTGAAGTTTGCTGGAATCCTCAGCATTCTTCATAAGGTGGAGCAGCTTGCGCTCAATGCGCTCGCGCGCCCAAAACTGAATGGTGCCCTGAGCAGGAACTTGAATGAAATCGGGATCGAATCCCAAAAATGTACCAGAGCTCTGCATCTTCTGGCATTTCTCCTCTGAAAAAGAAGATTCCCAAAAGGGTGTTGAGCGTTTGCATGGCTCGTTGACCTGAACCTTTGCAAGATTTCCGGTCAGTCAGATGTGCATCATCAAAATGCAAACACGTCAAACCGAATGCAAATCGACGTGACAAAACTTCCACAAAGCGACTGTATCGATTGAAGGACGTGACTGCCAAAGAAGACCCAAAAAGCAAACCTGTATAAATTATGAAAGCTGACCGCTGCCATTCGTGATGAAAGAAGGCCGCAACACAGCATAGAGCTTCGTCTCTACTCATGAGATAAAGTCTGTAAGCATCAGGCCAGTCTTGGCCACCTGACTCCCATTCCTCTGTATCCCAGATGGAAAGTGCTCCATAGGCATATGCATACTGCAGATGCTGAGCTGGTCGCAGGGCTGAGCAAAGAGTAAGCTTGTTGGCGTCACTGGAGCGCTCAGATTGTAGGCCAACATAGGCATCATCAATCACCCTCTGTTTCCCCGTGTCAATCGGGTGGCCTCCTGCTCTGGAAAAATACCATATGGGGGTGCATAGCCCACTGCTGGAAGCCCCATGCAAAGGCCGGCTGGCAGTGTCACATCGCCCCAATTGGCCAACAGTAAAAAGATGGCTGTGAAGCCCATATCTCGTTGCACTGTTGCTGTGCGAATAGCCTCTGTTTGGTTGCTCCGCACGTGCGCTGTCATCGTGCCCCAGCGTCGTTTCATCTCCGCCGAGAGACCCATCGCACGTTTCCTCAGCTCGCTCAGGTCAACTCCTGGCAGGCTTGAGAGTGAAGCAGCAAAACGAAGATCATCATCCAAAATGAGAAGCCCCTCAGTGGGCCGTGATTGTAAGCTGAGTTTCAAGAAGCTTTCAAAGTGTTGACCTGACTGAAGTTGGAAGGGCAGCAGTGGGGCCAATGCAGCTGTGTGATCAATAGCGCCCACTTGCTGACCTTCAGCTGTCCTCATCTGCTGCCGCACATAGAGGGGCTGCTAAAACTGAATTGCAAATACCTTCCATGTCGAGCCCTTGTTGATGTCTCCATCGAATGTACAAGCCGAGCGAGTGCTGATTCACCAGGTACTCAACAAAGGGGATGACATACCATCAACCAATCGCCTGAATAGAGCTTTTTGAATGCTAACGCCAAAGACTCCTGAAGAATGTAGAATGGCCCAAAAATACCCGTCGCTTTGGCTACACTTGACAGCAGAACACTACGGGTAACTCCCGTGAGGCTCCTGCCATATCCCCAAAAACACGGGGGATCTCCCTGGCTCGGCTCTTGGTAGAACAATCCAGGGCAGCGGCTATATAGTGCCGGACATATACTTAGAACATTGGTTTTGGAATTCCAAAACATGTTCTAAGTAGAGATCCTGGACCACTACTTAGAACATATATGTTCACGGGATGTTCTAAGTAGAGGTTTTGGGGGTTCCCCCATGTTCTAAGTAAGAATCTCCCCAGCTATCTACGTGCATTTTTGGAAAATCCTGTGTATATATAATATATTTTTAATATTGTAGTTGTCCGGCACTATATATTCATATAATAAAAACTTTCCAAACCTGATGTTCGAATTGTAGCCTCTCACCTAGAGCATCCGGATCCATTCGCTCATTTTGTTCAGCTCAATATATGTACCTATTTATCTCGAATCTCGTCCCGCTGTAGGCTTTGGACCATTCCAACCGCTCAATCGGTCATATAATTTCAATATACCTCAATATAGACATCTCCATGTATCTTAACGCAACATCACACCACCTGTATATATAATATAAATATGCAGTGTTAAGTTGTATGTATGTATACATATACATATATTTACATGTATATATGATGGCATGTTCTAAGTAGAGGATCCTCATATGTTCTAAGTCACTTAGAACATACGTCCCCCTATTCGCCGAAAATGTTCTAAGTAGAGCGCGCGTACCCACCGAAAAATTTCCAAAACGATGTTCTAAGTAGTTGTCCGGCGCTATAAAGCAAACCGATTGAAGTTGATCGTGCATGATTGCTACCTGAGGCCGTTGGACAAATCGTGACTGCTGTCGAGCACCCAATCCACTGAAATGATTTCCCAACCGCAGAAGATGAATGCTGCGGGCAATGGTGTAAACTACCTCATGAAAACCGGTGAGACTAATTAGGACAGTCTGTCAAAAACTCATACCCTCGGCTCGTGTCCATGCAGCTTGCACTCACAGATCCCTGTGTAAGCTACCTCATGAAAACCGGTGAAACGAATTAAGACAGTCTGTCAAAAACTCAGACCCTCGGCTCATGTCCCTGCAGCTTGCATTCACAGATCCCTGTGTAAGCTACCTCATGAAAACCGGTGAGACTAATCAGGACAGTCTGTCAAAAACTCATACCCTCGGCTCCTGTCCATGCAGCTTGCACTCACAGATCCCTGTGTAAGCTACCTCATGAAAACCGGTGAGACTAATTAGGACAGTCTGTCAAAAACTCATACCCTCGGCTCATGTTCAGCAGCTTGCACTCACAGATCCCTGTGTAAGCTACCTCATGAAAACCGATAAGACTAATTAGGACGGTCTGTCAAAAACTCATACCCTCGGCTCATGTCCATGCAAGCTTGCACTCACAGATCCCTGTGTAAGCTACCTCATAAAAGCCAGTGAGACTAAACAGGACAGTCTGGCAAAAACTCATACCCTCGGCTCATGTCCATGCGGCCTGCACTCACAGATCCCTGTGTAAGCTACCTCATGAAAACCGGTGGGGCTATTAGGACAGTCTGTCCAAAGCTCATACCCTCGGTTCATGTCCATGCAGCTTGTACTCACAGTTCCCTGTGTAAGCTACCTCATGAAAACCGGCGAGACTAATTAGGACAGTCTGTCAAAAACTCATACCCTCGGCTCATGTCCAGCAGCTTGCACTCACAGATCCCTGTGTAAGCTACCTCATGAAAACCGATGAGACTAATTAGGACGGTCTGTCAAAAACTCATACCCTCGGCTCATGTCCATGCAGCTTGCACTCACAGATCCCTGTGTAAGCTACCTCATGAAACCGGTGAGACTAATTAGGACAGTCTGTTAAAAGCTCATACCCTCGGCTCATGTCCATGCAGCTTGCACTCACAGTTCCCTGTGTAAGCTACCTCATGAAAACCGGCGAGACTAATTAGGACGGTCTGTCAAAACCTCATACCCTCGGCTCATGTCCATGCAGCTTGCTCTCACAGTTCCCTGTGTAAGCTACCTCATGAAAACCGGCGAGACTAATTAGGACAGCCTGTCAAAAACTCATACCCTCGGCTCATGTCCATGCAGCTTGCACTCACAGATCCCTGGGTAAGCTACCTCATGAAAACCGGTCGGGCTAATTAGGACAGTCTGTCAAAAACTCATACCCTCGGCTCATGTCCATGCAGCTTGCACTCGCAGATCCCTGTGTCAGCTACCTCATGAAAACCGGTGACACTAATTAGGACAGTCTGTAAAAAACTCATACCCTCGGCTCATGTCCATGCAGCTTGCACGCACAGCTCCCTGTGTAAGCTACCTCATGAAAACCGGTGAGACTAAACAGGACAGTCTGTCAAAAACTCATACCCTCGGCTTATGTCCATGCAGCTTGCACTCACAGATCCCTGGGTAAGCTACCTCATGAAAACCGGTGAGACTAATTAGGACAGTCTGTCAAAAACTCATACCCTCGGCTTATGTCCATGCAGCTTGCACTCACAGATCCCTGTGTACGCTACCTCATGAAAACCGGTGGGGCTAATTAGGGCAGTCTGTCAAAAACTCATACCCTCGGCTCATGTCCATGCAGCTTGCACTCACAGATCCCTGTGTAAGCTACCTCATGAAAACCGATAAGATTAATTAGGACAGTCTGTCAAAAGCTCATACCCTCGGCGCATGTCCATGCAGCTTGCATTCACAGTTCCCTGTGTAAGCTACCTCATGAAAACCGGCGAGACTAATCAGGACAGTCTGTCAAAAACTCGTACCCTCGGCTCATGTCCATGCAGCTTGCCCTCACAGATCCCCGTGTAAGCTACCTCATGAAACCGGTGAGACTAATTAGGACAGTCTGTCAAAAGCTCATACCCTCGGCTCATGTCCATGCATCTTGCACTCACAGTTCCCTGTGTGAGCTACCTCATGAAAACCGGCGAGACTAATTAGGACAGTCTGTCAAAAACTCATACCCTCGGCTCATGTCCATGCAGCATGCACTCACAGTACCCTGTGTAAGCTATCTCATGAAAACCGGCGAGACTAATTAGGACAGTCTGCCAAAAGCTCATACCCTCGGCTCATGTCCATGCAGCTTGCACCCACAGTTCCCTGTGTAAGCTACCTCATGAAAACCGGCGAGACTAATCAGACAGTCTGTCAAAAGCTCGTACCCTCGGCTCATGTCCATGCAGCTAGCACTCACAGATCCCTGTGTAAGCTACCTCATGAAACCGGCGAGACTAATTAGGACAGTCTGTCAAAAACTCATACCCTCGGCTCATGTCCATGCATCTTGCACTCACAGATCCCTGTGTAAGCTACCTCATGAAAACCGGTGGGGCTAATTAGGACAGTCTGTCAAAAACTCATACCCTCGGCTCCTGTCCATGCAGCTTGCACTCACAGATCCCTGTGGAAGCTACCTCATGAAAACCGGTGAGACGAATTAGGACAGTCTGTCAAAAACTCATACCCTCGGCGCATGTCCATGCAGCTTGCATTCACAGATCCCTGTGTAAGCTACCTCATGAAAACCGGTGAGACTAATTAGGACAGTCTGTCAAAAACTCATACCCTCGGCTCATGTCCATGCAGCTTGCACTCACAGCTCCCTGTGTAAGCTACCTCATGAAAACCGGTGGGGCTAATTAGGGCAGTCTGTCAAAAACTCATACCCTCGGCTCATGTCCATGCAGCTTGCACTCGCAGATCCCTGTGTAAGCTACCTCATGAAAACCGGTGAGACTAATCAGGACAGTCTGTCACAAACTCATACCCTCGGCTCATGTCCATGCAGCCTGCACTCACAGATCCCTGTGTAAGCTACCTCATGAAAACCGGTCGGGCTAATTAGGACAGTCTGTCAAAAACTCATACCCTCGGCTCATGTCCATGCAGCTTGCACTCGCAGATCCCTGTGTCAGCTACCTCATGAAACCCGGTGACACTAATTAGGACAGTCTGTCAAAAACTCATACCCTCGGCTCATGTCCATGCAGCTTGCACGCACAGATCCCTGTGTAAGCTACCTCATGAAAACCGGTGAGACTAAACAGGACAGTCTGTCAAAAACTCATACCCTCGGCTTATGTCCATGCAGCTTGCACTCACAGATCCCTGGGTAAGCTACCTCATGAAAACCGGTGAGACTAATTAGGACAGTCTGTCAAAAACGCATACCCTCGGCTTATGTCCATGCAGCTTGCACTCACAGATCCCTGTGTAAGCTACCTCATGAAAACCGGTGGGGCTAATTAGGGCAGTCTGTCAAAAACTCATACCCTCGGCTCATGTCCATGCAGCTTGCACTCACAGATCCCTGTGTAAGCTGCCTAATGAAAACTGGTGAGACTAACTAGGACAGTCTGTCAAAAACTCATACCCTCGAATTGCACGCTCGACAGATTGCTTATGCGAACAAAGAGATCTGGCCATTGTTGAGCTCCAAGTGGACCTTCGACCTTAATGAACTTCTTGTCATGACATTCACATGCTGAATGACCGCCACCACAAACACGTCCAGCCTTGTGCATCACTGCACAGGCATGCCTGCCAGAGCATGACTCCTTCTCCAATGGCAATGGGCAGATCTTCGTCTGAAAGGCTTCACAGATGAGTGCCCCATTCTGCATGGAAGCGCTCAGCACCTTCCCATTCAGAGATGCCGGCATTTCAGCCAGGCTACCCTTAGCCTGGGCCTCCTCCCTCTTTGCAGCTGCCTTGAGCTTGAAGGCCTCTAACAATTGAAAGCGGGCCTACAACTCGGCCTGAGTCAAAGGGGCCGCCAAGGTGACTCTGGACTCCTGTTTCAGCACTTTGTCAGCATGCTGGCGTGCATACCCCAGGGCCTCAGCATAGGGCTGCTCTGAGGAAAGCACAGCAGAAAAGCAAGCCGCTCCAACAGGGATCTCCTGCTTCGTACATCGCCTGAATGCGTTCTTCCAGGACTGCAATCATCGGAGGCTCAACAGCAACTGCCTGTTCTGAATTCGCCTGCTTAGCTGAATTCTTCCGAGGGGTCAAATCCCATTGCGAGCGACCGTGCTTAGCGAGCCATTTCAATGAATGGCAGGCTCGATAAGGCCCATTTGTACTATTCTGCAGAAAACCATAAAGAGCCAAAGTGTCAGTAGGAAACAACCGGTCCTTCTGCTCCATGTAGGCCCTCAGTTATGCCCAGGACTTGAGAGCGTTCACAACTGTGGCGCCCGCGGCCTCCGTGACCTTCTTCTTGGCCAAGGTGTCTAAGGCATCTTGCCACTGTGAGTACCGCTCAGGGGTCGACTCCCCTTGAGGGCGCATCACTTTGGCCTGGAAGAAAGCCTTCCGCAAGGCTTCAGCTCTCAGCAACACTTGTTCAGACTGATCTGAACCAGGACGAATGCGAAGAGCTTGAACCATCTTGCTCTTCTTCAGCATCGATGCCTTAAGCGCAGGCCAGCTAGCCGGCCTATCCTTCGATCCACAGCTCTCTGCGGCTGCTGCCACCTGCGGAATAAGATCCTCGTCCATGCTGCTGAAACGTGCTTGAAGCCACGCATCAGCCACATGGTATCCTCCATGTGCCTCAGCGCTATCATAGGATGCAAAGGCATACGCAAAGTCCGTATTGTCTGGCAACCCCCATTGAGACCTCCACTGTGCCACCCTGGTCGAAGCCACCCGTTCCATTGCAGTCTCTGCACAGGGCGGAGCTTCGCTTAGCTTGCACTGCATAAGCTCCTGAGTGATATGCCATGACGACCCCCGACACAACCGCTGCCAAGATGTGGAGCGTCCGTGCTGGACCTGAAACTGCGGAGTGTACCTCAGCGTCACCATGCAACAAATAGACATCTCTAGGCCGGAGACTGCCAAGTTCTCCAGACATTCCACAACTCGACGAGGTCGACCATGCTCTCAGCATTGTGCTCGATGAAGACAACCAGGTCGAAGATGTTGTCCGGCGCAAAATCCCTCGCTGTCCAATGGGTCCGCGGCGATTCAATGAGCAGCAGATCCAGCTTCGCCTCGCCCAGGCGATCATAGTAAAATTGCCACTCCAGCCGCGGGTCACTCCCGGGCAGATCCAAGACAGCTGAACTGTTCCATGTACCAAGCCAAGGAAACCTGAATCCTCCCAAATACTCAGTGCATCTCCTACAGTTCTCTTCCATGCAGGGTGACCGTCTGAAAAAGGGAAGTCCCTCCACTCCCAAAGAGGAGGGGGGAAGTTGTCAATCTGGCACACTGACGACCACAACCGGACGACCTGAGAAATAAGGCCCCGCTGAAGCAGGCCCTCCACATGCGTCTTGAACTCGTAGTAGGCGACCGGCATCGATATGGGCAGCCTCATTCCAGCCAGGCCGAACGACAACGGTGGCCCTTGACATCGGAAGGGTATCCCCCACCTTCGTAACCTCTATACCCTAGGGTAACGCCCTAGTAGAGGAACGAAAAACCACCGACCCTAGGGTCACTCCCTAGAAGTGGCGTGGGTACCCCGAACAAAAGAAAGAACGATGAAGCCAGTTTGGCTCAGACTTGAGCCAAAATGGATTCATCAGCTTACATACTCACCCTAATGATAATGCACACCCAGTGCCTGCCAAACACGATGCATACATATATACATATATGTAGCAAATATAATGTCATTATTCTTAACCCCCAAAACAATGCGTCTTTTCACCGCAAAAAAAAAAGTTCGAACAAACTCCAGCGGCGCCTTCTCCGCGGAAGCTCTGCCTCCTTTCAGGACTTGCAAATCCGATGCCAGGTCGGCCTGCTGTGGGGGATTCCAATAGCGGGATGCTTTTTGTTGATGTTTATGGTGGAAAATACCGACCAAATGATTGGATGAGTTGAGGTGGTACCCTGATTTTAGGAAAGCTCCATATAGGAAAATGGGGAAGTGGAAGAATTATGAGACTTGCAGCGTTCCTTCCATCTCTTTTTCAGCGGTTGAAAGTGACCGCCTTCTGCGCGGTCTTCTGAGCAATACTCCGAGAGTCGCTCTGGCGCTTCTTGCTTGAGTCCTCAGGACATTCTTTTCATGAGTGATGGCCAGATCCTATGCCATTAATATAAAAAAGTGTGCCAGTCTCTCCAAATCTGGGTATCCAGTGTGCCATTCAAAGATCGTGGAATCGTGGCCCAAAAAAAGATCGTGCCGCGCCAGTTTCTTGGAGATTTTCTTCGTGGGGCTGATTTTTTTGTATCTTTTCATCACCAGGTCATTTTATATGTTTTTAGCTTTCCATGTCAGCCAAAAAAAGGTGTCAGCCCTCCTGCATAATTTCCTCATAGTCCTTTTGGTCCTCCTTCTCTTCCGCTTCAGCCTGAACGGATGAGGATCATCTTGGGAGATTTTTGGGGCCAACAACAGCCGTGGCTGGACCTGAACAAACTGGGTATCCTGGCTATCCCCAAACTCAATGGGAATTTCAGGATCCTAAAATGGAGGTACGTTAGTACCATATGTCTGGCCATATTTCCTGGGGATATTCCCTGAAATTTAGGCCTGAAAAATAGGCCTTATATATGGAATCGGTACCTCCAATCAATCGGTTCCTGAAATGGCCAGTGACAAACTGGTTGATTGGTGGAACATTCTCCCCATCAAACTCGATGAAAAATTAGCATTTGGACTCAGCTCTCGACTTCCGACATCTGTCGTGCCTGGCCACGATAAGATTGGACATTCTACAGCATATGTCAGGCATATGTAGCGTTCATGGCGTGTGTAGGCATGGCGCATATACAAAAATGGAATACAAAAATGTCATCTGTTGAAAATCGCCACTTAAAGTACTCATGTCACTGGACCCTAGTACTGTAAAATGATTAGAAATGGATTGAATCTTTCACAGGTGGTACCCTCTGGTAATTTAACGTAGCTATTGAAAATTGCCATTTATAGTGGATTTACCCATTAATAATGGTGATTTTCTATAGCTACGTTAGTTTACCAGAGGGTAAATGTCTTTTCTGTCTTCTTGTTTAGCTTACTTTTTAAGCATCAAGTCAAGGAGTTGCCGGACGTGATAAATGCCACATCCAATGAAGCCTTTTTTTCCTATCCATGTGGCAGCCAAAATGAGATGAACAAAAAAAAAGATACTCCAAATATATCTATACAGTGTGTATGTATATACTTATGTATGTATATATATATGTATAATTACTATTATTGTATATATCTATATATATATACAGTGTTCATGATATATATATATATATACATATCCCGCATCGAATTTCAGGGGAGACAAAATCTGACCCTAACTCTGTAGGTTACAAAAATTATTCACAAGCTTGGGGCTATAGAATGGGGTTGCTGAACCCAAAATGGCCGCTGGCTACAAAATGCCAAGTCATTTTCAACAACCTTGAAAAACGGACGAGCTTGAATACTGTCATATTCTGTCCCTACGTAATGCCCGGTTGTTTTGAAAAACCCTTCATTGAGGGACACACGTTCCTTACAAAATGCCTCTGTTGTTTTTCAAAGCCAAGGTTTGGACCATGTTCTTTTGCTACAAAATACCCATTTGATTTTGATAAACCCTTATGAAGCTCATGAGGTTTCTTACAAAATGCCACTGCGATTTTCATGATGGGCTAACATGATTAAAATGATTCCGTTATAAAATGAGATTCACAAGTTTAAGCTACAAAATCTTGGACCTGGATTTCATGTCACGGTTAGCCTGACTGAAATGGAAGCCTCTGTAAGAGGCACAAGGCCGCCAAGGCCGCCAAGGCCGCCAAGGCCACAAACTTTGTAGCTTAAATTCGTGGGTGTTGATTGCATGCCATGCAACCCATGGAACATGTCCTTTTGCAGATTCTTGCAGCAGCTCTTTAAACAGAGAAGACTGCCTCATTGATTCATTCTGATTCAGCATTTCACATTTCACCTCTCCTTGCCTTGACGGCTTAAGTGGGAGGGAACTTTGGCCAGATCCGATTGCGGCGCGGAAAACTTCGAGCGCTTCCGCTACTTTGTGGCAGAGAACTTCGTGTGTCTTGCCCCAATTGGTTTTGCCTCCAATTGATATTGGTAGGCGGAGCCTGAGCCTTTGGGTTTGGGCTTCAACAACTGCTGCGCAACTCCATTTACTTTGACATCACCATCTCCTTCTACCTTCACCTTCCTGACTCCATCTACTACACATCAACTTCCTGGACTCTTGCTTTGGCTTGATCTCTGAGACCAAAGGTACAGCGATCTCTGAGCCAGTGGATGCCACCGCAGGCCAAGCCTGGAACTCCACGTGCTGCCAAACAAGCACGGCAAGGAACTGCAGGCACAATGTCCACGGCACAGTCCAGTCAGTTTGATAGTGGCATTACCAAGGATTCGTTTATTCCACTGTTTGATGGCCAGCCAAGTTCGTATCAGGAGTGGAGGAAACGGATCAATATTTACCATTTGAAAATGGGTCTTCAGAAACGAAAGGCTGAAAGCATTTTGAACATCATTGGATCTCTTCAGGGTACTGCATGGCGTTTGGTTGAGAATTTTGACCTCACAAAGATCGATGAAGATGGCACTTTCGAGTCTCTGTTGAAAGTGCTTGACAAGGCATTTCATTACGATGCCCGTGTTAGATTGCCTCAGGATTTTGATGCCTACTTCACTCACCTGAGCCGCCGACCAGGTGAAACCTTGCTCAACTTTGTGACTGACCATGATGAGAAGCTTCGCAAGATTGAAGAGCACGGCATCCAGATCCCTTCAGAGATCCAAGGATGGCTTTTGCTGAAGAAGGCAAACATCATCAAGGAGCAGCGTCAGATGATCATCACTCAGGCACCAAAGTTGGAGAAGTTGAAGGTACAGGAATCCCTGTACCTGATTTTGGGACAGGACCACAAGTCTGCTGTCTCTCACGACCACCATCGACGAGCGGGCTCCGGCCGACTTTTTCGTCGTGGTGCCTACGCTGCCTTGGATGATGACGAGCTTCCTGACGAGCTCTATGAGCCTGACGAAGAGGGGTATTTTGAGTATGACGACGTTTCTGAATATGCGGCCAACGATGATGGTTGGTTTGACGATTCGTTTGATGCCCAAGCTGCCTACTATGAAGATTCTGAACATGGACATGCTGCGGCTGATGAAGCCTTTGACACTGAGCAGTACGATGAGGCATTTGCGGCATACTTGGATGCTCGTCGTCGCTTCCAAGATTTGAAACTCTCAAGGGGGTTCTACCCCGTTGTGGCCGTTGCTGATCAAGGTGCTCTACCAGTTGCCTCTTCATCTCAGCTACCTGTTGGAAAAGGGAAAGGCACTGGCGGGGGAAAATCCAAGGGGAAGCCAAAAGGCCGTGGCAAGGCCTCCAACGTTGTGAAGTATGCCAGGCCTCCTCAAAAGGCCGTGGATCCCCGCGGCCGTGCCTCAGCTGTGTTGCAATGCCTACGTTGTGGAGCTTATGGTCACCAAGCTGCACAGTGTCCCAAGCCGCAGAAGCATTCGGGGCCACCGTCACAGGCCCCCGGTCCAAAGAAGCAGAACACCACTGAAGGCATGGCAGTCTCTCAACTTCCAACTGAATGTGGCCATGTCATCTTTGAGGACACCAACGGACAGCCCAGAGTTGACTGTACGATGCTTGATCCTGGTGCGAGCGCTTTCTTGATGGGAAGCGGGCCATTCCACCGCTATGTGGATCACTTGCGTGAACTTGGATACCCAGTGGACTCCATCGAGATGCAGAGAACCAATCGCACCTTCCATTTCGGTGGCGATCATTCCACAACAAGCCATTGGGTTGCCAAGGTTCCGATGTTCATCAACTGCGCCTTTGGATTTGCACAGGCGTTCATCATCAAGGGAGAAACTCCGATGCTGATGGGCCGCCCCATCATTGAAGAGCTCGGCATCGTCGTCAACTTCAAGCGGCGATCAATGATGTTTGAAGGACACCCTTGGCGACCTATCACTATGGGTTTGCATGGTGAGTACCTCATGTCCCTCACCGAGGACTTTGACTTCGAGCTCATCGGCCAGATGCCTGCCTTTGACCTTACCTTGATGGAAACTCAGACTCCTGGCGACCCACCACAGGTCCTGGACTTTTTGACCTACCAGAAGTCTGAGGGCATCTACACGACCACTGATGCTGACTGGGCCGAGGGTGACCGCGGAAGATCATCCTGAAGCATTGGAAAACTTTTGAGAATGCCCTTGCAACTGCTGAGAACCAGATCAATCGCATGGTCACTCAGGAGCTCCATGATGTTCAACCACGACCACGTTTGATCTGGGAAGTTTATGCTGGCACCTCCAGAGTCAGCGAAGTTGCATCAGCCCTCGGTTGTGAAGTTTGCACATTTGGGTATGAAACAGGTTGGGATTTCGATCGTGCTTCCGATCGAGCTGCACTCCTCCACAAGCTTGACGAGGACATGCCCGATGAGATACTTTTGGCTCCTCGTTGTGCTCTCTGGTCTCGCATGCAGGCCATCAGTGCAACCACCTCTGAGCGACAAGCCCTTCTGCAAGAACAACGACAGCTTCACCACGACATCCATTTGGATTTTTGCAGGAAGATTTATCTTCGGCAAGTTCGTGGTGGCCGTCATGCGCACCTGGAGCAGCCCCACACTGCACTCAGTTGGCACACAAAGAATCTGAAGTCCTTGCCTGGGTTTCGCACAACGTTTGATATGTGTCAGTATGGAGCCTGCTGCTTAGATGTTGATGGGGTTTGGCGATTGACTCGCAAGACCACTTCCTTGCAGACCACGAAACGAGCTGTTGCCCAAGCACTGCAACTTCGATGCGATGGATCCCATGAACACTGCAGACTCGAAGGCAAGATGCCTGGTTCCGGCAGGTCTCGTACCTCTTTCATGGAGGACTATCAACCAACGATGGCTGCTGTTTTGGCCGCCGCTCTGGCTGCCCCAGAACCTCCTGCTTTCTGGGAGGAAGCCCATGCTGTGAATGAAGAGAAGTTGATCCAAGGTCAACTGATTCAGCTGATGACCACCAACAAGGCCGAGGCCATTCGAGCAGTTCAGCGGCTTCACCGCAATTTGGGTCATCCTACGACCACTGCCTTGGTTGAGATGCTTGAATCCAGACAGGCCTCTGAGACAGTTGTCAATGTTGCTCGCACGTTCCAGTGCCAAGCCTGCCTCAAGTACAAGAAGCCGAATCAAGCTGCACCTGCTTCAATGAAAACGGTGTTCCGTTTCAATCAGAGCATCCAGGCTGACACCATGTGGATCAAAACCGGTGACAACAAGATTCCGGTATTATCCATTGTGGATGAAGGTACCAAGTTCCAAGGAGCCTGCGTGATCGACACTGAGAAGGCCGAGCACTACATTCAATCCTTGGAGCGTCACTGGATTGCTCACTTTGGGACCCCCCAGCGTCTCATTACCGACGAGGGGAGGGGATGGCTGCATGATGACTTTGCGGCATGGACTGACTCTTTGAACATTCAACATGTTGTAGCTGCCGGAGAAGCCCACGAACGGCTGTCTCTTGTTGAACGGAGGCATGCCGTACTTCGCAAGGCTGTTGAGGTCTACCTGATGGATTTTGGAATGAGTGGTGCCTCGGCAGTTCGACAAGCCCTTGCATATGTGGTGCCTCAGATGAACAACAACCCTGGCACCTCTGGTTTTTCACCTGCACAATGGGCACTCGGACAGTCACCGTCCTTTCCTGGCGAACTGCTTGGCAACAACTTGAATCCAGTCCATCTTGGCGCCACCTTTGAAGATGAGCTCTCCCGACGTGCTGTGGCGAAGATGGCAATAGTCCAAGCAGACACAGACCAGAAGTTGCGCCGTGCCCTGCTTCGGCGATACGCCGGCACAAATGTGCTGTTGGCCCCAGGCCAACCCTGCTTCTACTGGCGTGATGCCAGAGCAACCGACTTGGAGAAGATCAGATGGAAGGGGCCTGCAACTGTCCTAATGAGAGAGGACGACCCTGAAAGTGGGAAGCCCCGCATCTATTGGATTGGGCACAAGTCACAACTGCTCCGTTGTGCGCCCCATCATGTCCGCCCCATCATGTCCGACCTGAGATTGGACGCAGTGCATCCACCTTGCTGGGTGACTTTGAGGTAGCCAAGAACGTCATCCAGAACCTGAAGTCCCGAGGCGTCACCCGCTACACCGACCTGACCATCACGAACAAGCATAGCTTGGATGACGTGGACAGCGACGATGAAGTGCTGGATGATGATGACGATTTGGATGGTGGACCACCACCTCGCCAACGGCGGCGTCTTGTGGACCCTGAGTTTCCAGGCTCACCAGCCCCCTCATTGTCCTACGAGCCTTCCATTCTCAATGAGGAGGTTCCCATGCCTGTTGATGACGAGGTTGGCAATGATGACAACACAGCTGCTGGCTTGCCTGGACTTGCAAGCGACTCACCTGGACTTTTGAGTCATGGCTCACCTGGACTTGGAGCCTCTGTTGGACCAGAACATACCATGGATCTTGGACTTTCAGATCCAGCTCCCATTGGACTTGAGGAGCCTGGTCCCCAGCAGCATCCTGCGCTTCCACTGGACACCTCCATGGATGTCCCCATCAGTGTTGGTGAACCATCAAGAGAACCAAGCCCAACACAAGCCAACAGGCCAACGACCTCTGACATGCCTCCACCTTCCAGCATCCCTTCATCATCACAACCACAATTGGATTCCATCACAGCTTCTTACTACCAGCCTGCAACTGCTGAAGACTTCAGAGCACATCGACGACGGCTACAACAACAAGAGACTATGTCATTTGGACCTTTTCGAAGTCGTCGACAAGCCTCTGAATCAGCACCTCCTGATTCAACACATGGTGAGGGCCCATACACCAAGCCCAAGGAGGACGATGGAGCATCCTTTGTTTTTTCTGCCTTTGATGTCGAAGATTTGGATTCATCGGCACTCCCATCTGGCTGGAAATTTGAAAATGGCTACATTCAGCTCACCGAGCAGCCCAAGGACTATTGGGAGATCAAGAGCGGATGCCTGATTCGGCACCATGTGGTTCCTCGAAGAACTCGCTTTGATCCGAACAAGATGTCAGAGAAGGACAAGAGCCACATCCCCATCACCTTGGACAAGCTTGACCCTACTAGAGAGACAGTTTGCACTGGACCAAACGAGGTCAGACACTACCACGATGTCATTGGCGACTTGTCCTCAGCAACGAACAAGCCATGGGTGGGCTGCACCATCTTTCAGATCAACGGCGCCACAAGACAAGAGTTAGGAATGACTGCCTACTCTGTCTCTTCGGCGAAACAAGTTGGGAAGAAGCAGAAAGTAGTTGCCCAACGCAAGATACGCAAGGACAACAACAAGAACGACATCTCAGAGCGCAAACTTAGTCTACAAGATCGACTACTTTTTCAGCAGGCCAAGATGAAGGAGTTGGCTTCGTTTTTCGAAAACGGGGTGTGGACTTTTGAAACCACCCGAGAAGCCGATCCCAACAGAACTATGAGCAGCCGCATGCTACTCAAATGGGCCAAACAGCCAGATGGCTCACCCCGAGCAAAAGCTCGCCTAGTGGTTCGGGGTTACACAGACGCTGATGCGCTGGCTGGCAGATTGGACACGGCATCACCTGCCTCAACTCGATTGGGGCGTGCTTGCCTCCTCAGCATTTCAGCCAATTTGCACTGGTGCGGCTGGAGCGCTGATGTCACGACAGCCTTCTTGCAGGGGTTACCACAAGAGCGCAAGCTATGGGTTAAATTGCCTCCAGACGCGCTTCGACTTCTGGGCGGTGATGAAAACACCCGCATGCTCCTGATCAAGCCAGTTTATGGGCAGCTGGATGCACCAAAGCGATGGTACTTGGAAGCAACCAGAAGATTGACTTCACTTGGCTGGACACCTCATCCTTTGGATCCTTGTCTCTGGCGTTTGTTTGAGCCTGCAACCGAAGGTGAATGCCCTGTTCTTTGTGGACTTTTGACCCTCCATGTTGATGACATGTTAGGAACAGGGAACCCTCAGTCCCAAACATACATGGCTGCTGAAGCTGCGTTGAAGCAAGCGTTTTCTTTTCGCACATGGCAGAAAGATGAGCCTTTTGAGTATTGCGGTGCGAAGATGTACCGCGATGATGACGGCACGTGGCATGTGGACCATCAGAGTTACATCAGCAAGATCTCTCCTCTACCCTTGGAAAAGAGCAGACAGCCTCACCAACCTATGTCTGACAGGGAGCATACTATGTTGCGACAGTTGCTGGGTAGCTTGCAGTGGCCTGCCGTGCAGTCATCACCACACCTCCAAGCTTCCACTTCACTTTTGAGTGGTGAGATGAGTTCTGGACTTTCAAGCCCCTTGCTCGAAGCAAATCGGCTGCTGCGGTTTGCAAAAAAGCAACAGTGATGTACACCTGCGATTTCCACCACTTGGAGACCTGAAGGATTTGAGGATCACTTGCATGTTTGATGCAGCACTTGGTGTACGACACGACGGTTCCAGTCAAGGGGGGTTTCTCATTCTCTTGACACACAAAGATGCCTATGCAGGAGTTGAATCTCCATATCATCTTTTGGAATGGCGCAGCATGCGACTGCCTCGAGTGGCACGTTCCAGTCTTGCAGCAGAAGTTCAATCAGCTGCAGCAGCAGTGGATAGCACCGAGTTTGTGGTGCGGTTTTGGCAAATGATGATGGATCCCCGATTGACTTTACGGGAAACCTTGCAGATCACAAACACGACCTTGACTCCAACCTTCATCACAGATGCCAAGGCCTTGTACGACAGTTTTCATCGAGACAGCATCAACCATGGCGCGACTGACAAACGCACCAACCTTGAGCTTCGAGTGATCCGCGAACAAGTTGAAAGTGTCGGTGGCTTGCTCAAATGGATTTCATCTGAGCGACAGTTTGGAGATGGCTTTACAAAAGTTGCCGCTCGACAATTACTGAGCGACAGGTTGAGACATGGAGCCATCAAGTTTACCTTTGACCCAGAGTACACGGCCTCCAAGAAGAAGACAGCTTCTCAGAGAGCCAGGAGCAGACAGGAATTTTCAACAACTACCACCAACACTCACCACAACACCACACACAACCTTTCTACTGAAGCAGCAGAAGAAGGTACGCATGATGACCGTCCGCAGTGGACTGAATCAATGGACGTTGACGAGATCTATGGCTCCGTGGATGAGAAACATCTCTGCGAAGAGCAAAGACTCCTTGACGATGCGCACGTCTCGGTGGATGAAGCCACTTTTGTCGAGACCTTTGTGCCTCAGAATGTCCTGCACTCTGACCTCTATGACGTTTCTGACCCCATGCACTCTCCTGAGAATGTCCTGGCCTCTGCCGAGTCCCTTGACCCCGCGAATGACCTAGTGACTGAGAATGCCAACACGTTTGTGAATGCCCAAGCTCCTGCGGAGACCTTTGTTCCTGTGAATGTCAAAGCCCCTGTGGAGAGCTTTGCCCGGGCGAGCAATGTCGCGCGGCCTTGTCTAAAGTATGTCATGGCGCTGTCACTGCTGGCTGGTTGCGCGGGCGACCCCCTGTGGCCAATGGTGGACAAACACCACGACTGGCGTGATCAATGTGCGCTGGGCGAAAACTCGAGCGCGACTGCTCACACTGGTTTTCACTGGATTTGGGTGATCTTCCTTTTCAACCTTGTCTTTTCCGTTTGCTGTTTTTGTGCCGCACTTCTGATGAGACGCCGATGGTTGGAAATGGATCGAGCACGGCTTGAACTATACCGTCAAAATGAATACTTCCGTGCTGAGATCAGGAAACTTCGTAATGAAATCATAGACGTTGACTGGCAAAGACAAGACCTGCAGTTGAAAGTTTTGGATCATGACAGGATCCGCAGTGAAGAGCGAGAAGAAGATCAAAGGGTCGTTCGAAAGGCCAGTGGTCTACTTGACCGCATTTTGGTGGAGCTCGAAATCTTGACAGGTTTCTTCATCTATACCACCCCACGAGGGGAATGTTGGCATAGCTCTGATCGATGCACCCATTTGCGAAATTCTGAGAGAGTGCGACGTAGAAGAAGCTGCTCTGGTTGTCATCATGATTTCCTGCCACCCTGGACCAGACATCCAGACTCAGGAACCACATTCTTTGAAGATTGTGCAGCTTTCTTTCACCAACATGGACGTTGGGACTACATGCAGACAGTCATAGAGTGAGAGCCGGACATGTTTTTCTTTTAAGGACTTCCCTTCCGTGTTGATTGCATGCCATGCAACCCATGGAACATGTCCTTTTGCAGATTCTTGCAGCAGCTCTTTAAACAGAGAAGACTGCCTCATTGATTCATTCTGATTCAGCATTTCACATTTCACCTCTCCTTGCCTTGACGGCTTAAGTGGGAGGGAACTTTGGCCAGATCCGATTGCGGCGCGGAAAACTTCGAGCGCTTCCGCTACTTTGTGGCAGAGAACTTCGTGTGTCTTGCCCCAATTGGTTTTGCCTCCAATTGATAGTGGGGATATACATATATGTATATATATATATGTGTGTATATATATATATATATGTATATATATATATATGTACATATATATATATATTACATATCATCACTATAAGCACAATCAGAAAAAATCTCACGAGAGATCACAACGACCGTTTGTGGTTTTTTATCGGATCTCTCAGACTGCTTGGAGCAGGCACGGTGTCTCCAATGAGCGAAGTCAACAGCCCAACGGCTCCACTGGCCTGGGGTAAAACCATGCCATGTTTACCACCCATGACTGGGAATTGTTGAAAAACCACCTATTAGTATGGCATTGTTTTACCCACATGATTTTTTTATGGTACATCAATGTGGCTGGTTTTCTGTTCTAGAATCTCTAGAATGTTCATAAATGAGATATGAAAACTGGAGATCTATACATTATATATTATATATCTATGGATGTTCATACCCCCCAGATGATTGGGTTCGCTTTATGACGAGGCTTAGGTTCCTGGTTAGTAGGTAGCCCTATGTTGGACCCTGGACCCACCAAACCCTGGAGCCCTTGCTGCCCTATTGGTGGCATCTTTTTCTTGGGAACATGGTGAAATGATGATGATCTAATGTTCAAGTGTGATTTTTTGGGGGGAACCCCTATTTTGCACATATCCAGCATATCCATGTTCAAAAAGGGAAATGTCAGGACTTGAAGCTCGGAGAAATGGAGGTACAAGAAGATATAACCCAAAATGTGGCCAGGTCGGCAAGATGCCATTGCTAGTCGACGTTGGCATGGGAAAACGATCCACGCTTCTTGTCGGCCCCCGTTCATAAACGCTTCCCATGTTGGGCTGCGCGGAACACACTGCAGGAAGCAAAGGGTTCACAACTGATCAAGCCTCGAATCCTGGGATTTTTCACACACTTTTGTCCATCACACTGGGATCCGGTCCTGGGAAGATTTGGCATAGGATCCAAAGGTCTCTGGCGCCTGCAGGAAACCGGGCAGGGGCACTCAAATCTTGGATTCTGGGTGTGTCTGAAAATAGGATATCTCCCGAGATTGCCACATGTTTATGGGGAAAATGATGTTCCTAACCAACAAAATGTTGGGGACGTTCCGGAAAAAAAATCTGGTATACCGGGTATACCAAACCCGGAGACATCAAAGGACTTTTTGCAGTGAGTTCTCACACATCGCAAGCGAGAGCCGCCTTGACTGTGGCAGACCCTGTGAAACTTCGCAACTTCGCAGCGGCAGAACGTTTGCACGGACATGGCTGTCCAGTCGTGTCCAGTCGTTTGCATGGGTCCAAATTGAATAATTGCCCCAAACTACAAATGACAAGTCTATCCATGGCCCCCAAAAAAACAAACTGACCGATTACAGCTGAAGTGTTATTCCCACTGTTGAGCCATTGGTTCTGTTGCCGCAACGCCGGTGTGGGACGCGGCTCAGTCGTAGCGTGTGGCATTGCGCCGCAGGATGTCCTGGTGTTTTTTCGACTGCCAAAATGGTGCATCTTCAGCTGACTGCTGCTTGGGTTCATGAAAAGATAAGCTGACTGTTTCTCTGCTTCATCTGCCAAAGAATGCACATACGTTATTGTATCATGTGGGTATGGGTCAATACCTATACATACATTTTTAGTGGTACAAGGTTTTGACACACTGCCATGTCGTTGTCTTAATGTGGTTTTCACAATGTCTTCAGAGTTCCCCTGGTTTTTGCTTCATCTGCACGCCACTTGGAGGCGCCCAGATGAGAAATCCATGTCAATTGCTTGGGAAAAAGGGATCAAAAACTACCGACAAACATTCGTGTTTGTGATAAAGGTTTATCATGCTACCAAATAACCATAAATAACCCTTACTTGCATCGTAAGTTTTTATGCCCACTTCTAACTTACTGGTGCTTAGTAGGGATTTTTTTGGGAATGATTCATAATCACTAGTAATAATCATCCCAGCAACCCCCAACAACCCCTCCATTCCCTACTAAGCACCAGTAACCATATATCAGAAATATCAAGTATTACAGCCCGGTTACCCTCTGGTGATTTCGCATAGCCACGGAAGTCATGGCCCAGAGAAAAAGATGAACATGATGATTTGCCGTTCTTGAAAATGGTGATTTTCCAGTTCGTTACGTTAATCATGTCCAAAGGGTAGTAGTTATCCCATTAACTCACTACCTTTTTCTCAGCATAAAATCACTGGTTAAATCAGTTAAAATCCCATTGAATCCCTTATTTTGCAGTCTTCGAAAACCAAAAATAGATAAAAAAATAGAAATATATATATATATCATTCTGATTTACGGTACCTATGGTTTCAATGCTTTTCCAGATCGTCACCAAGGTATCTCTGGAACACCCCCAGCCGCCTCCAAGGGCCCCAACAGGCGATCAAAGGTGCGCCGCGACAGCGCCAGGCATCGGCAGGTCGCGGAGGCACAGGTGATGCTGGCAGCGCGCAGGTCGTTGTTCAGCAAGGCCAACTCGCCAAAGTAGTCCCCGTGGCCTAACCTGCCATGGCTTTGGAAGGCCCTAATTTTATGTGTGAAATCTGTTTTTGGAAATTTCGGTTAAATCGATGGTGCGAAAATAGTTGGATTGGAAAATGTATGAAAATGTGGGATGACATGATGATTGTGAACATCATTATGGATTGGATCTCATGAAACCCATTCTTGTTGTCTACGTGTAGCGGTGAAGATTTCGTGGGGGAAATCAACGGGAAATCCCATAAGGAAATCTCGTAATATTTTAACCGGTAATGGAAGTTGGAGCCAGAAAATCCCATGGAAGTTGAGGTGATCCAATTTTGGGATCGAAGTTCCATGACCATTCCTTGGGGAAAGGAGGGTTTAAGTCACTGAAAGTCACATAAGGTGTCCACCCTGATCCCAAAGTTGGCTAACTCTGTGACATACCAGGCATCCTACCGGCTGAAGCTCGACGGCCTCATAACCTCTTTTGCTGGTGTGCCAGGCACATACACCTTCGATACCACTGCTGTACCCTCCTGGGAAGCGGTGGATTGCTGTCCAGGAAAAAAGTGCTTCACAGCTATAACCAACAAGAAGGTCCTCCAGCAGGTAGAAGGTCTCGCCAATCTCCCCCTGGCAGGGTGGGTTTACAGTAAGTTCCAAGGAAAAACATAGCATAGAGGTGATGTTTCAAGTTTCAACTCCTCCAAAAAAAGAGTCTACATAAGGCAGTTTTTTCTGGATATCACACATATCTATTTGTTGAAAACAAAATTCTTTAAACCCTCGTGCAAACATTTATAGGTGTGGTTGTGACCCACGTAGATCATCTTCCCACAAGGTGAGATCCCCCGGTGATGTTTCTTGGTTTAGAAACCCCATGAAGTGTATTTATATCAAGTTATATCCCAAAAAAAGCCTGGAATTCACCCTTCTTGATTTTTCACATCTTTCAAACGTAAACCAGCAAGATGTGGCTACCACCATTGTCACATGGATTCTCAGGGATCCCCGCCCACATCTTTCATGACAGGATGGTGCCTCCCAGTTCTGCTGGTTAAACCCCACTAGTTCATTATATCTACCATAAACATCCATAAACCAAGAGTTACCCTCTGGTAAACGTTTAGGTAACTATGGGAAATCACCATGCTATTAATGGCTAGTTATCCACTATTTCGACTGGGCCATTTTCAAGTTCACAAACTGTAAACGTTTACCATTTAGTTCGTGGATTTTCCCATGAATAGCATGGTGATTTTCCATAGTGTTTGGTATGTTTACCAGGCCTGGTACCATAAACATCCAATCCAACCAATATAAACATCAACCCCACTAAATTAAATCGTTATTTTTCTAAACCCCTTTTTTTTACTCTTGGTTTATGGTGATTTTATGCCCATAAACATCCATAAACCAATAAGCCACTGATCAACTGAACGCATTTTCCTTCCCCATCCCTGGTGGACGGGATCTGTGACGGCCTGGTGGACGATGACTTCCCCTTCCCGGAAGGTCACGGGCTGCAAGGCATCGCACAAGGAGCTGCGCTCATAGACCTGGTCTGTGGCCACAGAACAAAAGATGATTTAAATGATATAGATATATTGATATGATAATATAAATATTATATATATATGAATATATATATATATCGGTATAGTCAGTTGTGTGCAAAACATATAATATGTATACAAACAATATACAGTATATATATATATATACAAGTATATAATAAGTATGTGCATGTTGTATAAATTACAAATCAATTTCGCAAGCTTTTAGCCCTTCCAAAAACGCCTCCATTGTCTGCAAAAGTGGAACTCTCTGCAAGAATTCTTCCAGCTGCTCGCGATGAGCCACTGCTGCTTTCTTCACCTGAGTTTGTCTGAAACTGAGGAATTGATCTCCAAAATGGTCCATTTTTGTGTAAAAAATATGGGAACATCATGATTACATGACCAGTGGATTTCTATGGATTTGTGGCTTCAAATTTGGGGGAAAATGATGATTCACCGGTGCACCATTCCATGGGGTGGCACCCTATTTTGAGAGAAACCCAGCGGGATTGATACATGTGTTTGGAAAGAGACAATGGAGGGAGTGCCTACAGGCAGCACAACACGACAAGGGGCGATGTTGTTGAAGCTTTCACGATCCAGTGCCCACAAAACAGACCTGCACAGAAGCGTGGTCAAAAAAAAGGGCAGAGATGTAGCTGTGTCTGAAAAAAGGGGGATGCTGTATCATCTGTATACCTCCAAGATATGGCGAATTGAATCGGAAGATGATCGACATTGATCAACCATTGCCCGTTCTGTTCGGACAACCCCGTTCTTGTTTTTGCTGAGGTCAGATGAGTCAGATGACAACATCAGCCACCTCACTGCAGATTGCTGAAAAGGTGGCTGCTGAGCAAAGGCTGTGGATTCACGTGTTCGTCTCCGTTCAGCCAAGTATGTCAAAGCTTTCGAAGGTGTCAAAATGCTTCAAGCAATGTTGGCACCAGGTCCTAGGTTCAAAACTGTAAAAATGTGTCCTGCGGTTTGGCTGTGCTGCGAGTTGAAAAGAAAAAACAACTCAAATAGCTACATTCGAAGCTCATCCAACTTGAGGGTCGTTGCCATCAAAGGATTGAGGGATCTTCAAATGTTCGAGGACATGTTTCGAAAATTTGACTCCACTTTCAGCCCACTCCACCACTGTTGGAAGTTGGAGGGGGCCAGTTGGCCCATGCCAAGATCCCCAGCGGTTACAAGTTATCTGGTCCACACGTCACGGACAATGGGATTTGCGCCATGGGAACAGTTGGAAACTCCCATGGCTGGACCAGTGCCGAAAGAGATGCCACATCCGGAAAGATGTCCTCAACAGCCGGCTGTTAAATGGCATAAGACCTTTCCCACAAAAGACGGCTCAAATGTTCATGATTCCGTAGAATCGCCGGCTGAGTGGAAGAAGATCAAGCCATATCAAGCCACTCCCACTTCACCCGTTCACCCGAGAGTGTCGACTGAAGTCTGAGATTTCTTCTCTACCTTGGAAGCCTCTCTGAGAACCTGAACAGTCAAGGCCAAGCCGATGAACAGGACCAACTGCATCGAAGCGAACCAGGGCAAATCTAGTGGGATTAGAGCCAAAGACGGCTGCCAATATTGCTGAGACCATTGACTCAAACGCGCCAGCAGACTAACTCAGATACTGCACTTACACTTGTCACAATCAATCGCATAGCATCCATGTCACTCCGGTGCATCAACTTTCCAATCGCAAACCATCTTAGCCATGCCATCGCCATCATCCCAGAAAAAATCCTCAGTTTCCCTTCACCACCACCACCCCCATCCACCCCCATCCGACCCCATCCGACCCCATCCCTCGCGCTGACCTCTCCGCCGCTTCCACGGAAGCCGCTCGAGGGCAGTTGTACAGCAACGCCAACTCGCCGAAGGCATCGCCTGCGGTGCACTCCTCGCGGCGATCAAGTCATTGAAAGCAAATTTATGGAGCAAACATATGTATATATTATATGGAGATATATGGAGATATATCTATCTATCAAATCCTATCAAATCCTATCTAATCCCATCTAATCGCATCTAATCCCATCTAATCCCATCTAATCCTATCTGTCTGTCTATCTGTCTATCGAGCTAGCTACACATCTAGCTATCTAGCTATGTAGCTATCTAGCTATCTGGCTATCTAGCTAGCTATCTATATCACCCATATCATATGGGTCCAAGATGCTGGTGAGGACCCATGGATCCAGTCTCCTTTACTTTGCGCTCACAGCCATCAGATTGACGGATGAAGCAATTCATCTGTCCCTGGTCAACGACATAGAGGCAATCCTCAAAGACAAGGCTGTAACTAAGCAATGGATTGAACTAAGATAACATAGGAAACAATTGTCAGTCTTTACCCTCAAAAAATAGAGGTTCTCCAACCCTTTAACTAAAACTGGAAATTCTGCTCATTCCAAGACTCGCCGTCATCGCCCTGATTGATGAGCCGGGTGCCGTTCTCCACAATTTTCTCCTGAAATGGCGGGTGAATGCCAGGGGGAATTCATATTGTGGACTAAGTGGACCCACTCCTTTTGGTAATTTGGAGTTTTTAACTTAAAACCATTGAAAACCATCCATTGTTGGGGATGATTCTGCCCCATTCCCACATTGGCTGGAAAAAAAAATGTTTTGGCTTACCCGGTAACCCGCCAGTCCTGCATGGCATCAATCAAAATGGCCACTTCATTGGAGTCCATGGCCGCAAAGAGGAAGGAATCCTTCAAAATACTCGACAACCTCTCCTTCTGCTCCTGGAAAATTCCAGCAGTATGCGCGAATTGAAACGTGCTTTGTCTTGGTGGTTTGGGTGTCTGGAAAACAGAGAGTTGTCAAATACTTATATTTTTAGTGGCTACAATCCCAATCATGGGAGTTTGCTGATTTTGCTGGACTCTTATCCATAGAGTGCCATAGAGTCCATGGACCATCTTTTCAATCAAACCAGAGCTCGTATGATATGACGAAAGGGGAGCCAATTTGGCTGAGAAATCGGATAAATCTTTGATGCTGAAAAGTTAGCAGCAGCCTAACAGCCCCATAGGACAAAACAAAAAGTCTGAATGGTGAATTTATACACCAAAGTTATAGCAATTTCGTGGCGGAAATGGTGATTCACCCCCGATTAACCCGTGGATTTCTAGGGATTTGTGCTCTCGAAAGCACCACCCCACCGTCGCCAACGGAGCCCAACCTCCGATTTGGGATACACCGGTGGCACGAAGACCTTCTCTGGGTTGAACTGCCCATAAGCTTCGGCTGACACAGAGTTTCTGGGACCTGCCAGAAGATGACAGATGCCAGAGGATACCAGATCTGAGAAGTGTGGAAAATTTTCAAAAAAAACACCGTTGGGTTTTTTTGTTGCTGGAAAATCATGAATCTGAATGGGGAATTGCCATGTTTGGTTAACAGAGGGTATTCGTAAGAGTTCTACAGGGAGACGAGTGTGTTACCACGTTACAAACGTCAATTTCTCAACCATTTTTTGAAAAGTTGTAACCATTTTATAAAAACATTGCTTACCATTTTAAAAAATGAATTTATAATATTTTATATTTTAAGTTTTCCTGGCATGAATCTACATTGATTTGTTTTGAAGGGCCCAAAGTAATGGACTGGCATGTGAAGAGAAACTGAGATGCCAGCATACTTTGGACAATAGCACTTTTCTGTATCCAAACCAGATTCTCCAGCAAAATCTAATATCAGAACCAGATTCTCCGGCAAAATCTAATATCAGAACCAGATTCTCCGGCAAAATCTAATATCAGAACCAGATTCTCCGGCAAAATCTAATATCAGAACCAGATTCTCCGGCAAAATCTAATATCAGAACCAGATTCTCCGGCAAAATCTAATATTAGAACCAGATTCTCCGGCAAAATACAATGGAGAAAAATTGCATTTGGGGTAAGATACAATGGAGAAAAGGTTAGAAAAGTTTAGGCAAAATACACAGGAAAACATTTTTTTTTGGAAAAATATAAGAGAAAAAAAGGCATTTGAGGCAACCTACAATGGAGAGAAGAGTAGGGGTTTCGGCAAAATACATACAAACAAATGCATTCTGGGCAAAATACAATGGCCAAAAATTACATTTTGGGCGAAAATGCAATAAAGAAAGCGTAGAGGTTACCCCCCTAATTTTTTTATTTTTCATTTTATTTTAGGGGGGCTCAACCTTCCTATAATAATTTTTGGGAATCTATAGCTGGGATCATGATATGTATCTGATAGATTCTCCATGGTTTTGTTGGGTTTCTGAAAGATTCTGAACGGATTTGGTGGAGGCGAAGGAGGAGGACGAGGAGGAGGAGAAGGAGAAGAAGGAGAAGGAGAAGGAGGACAACAAAATTGGAGTTGCGGAAAAAAGTTTCCACTATTGCCATGCCTGGTGCAGGTTTGTTATTGCTATTCTGGGGCTTGCAAAGGGGGTACCCTTTGTGGACCTGTTTTTTTGCTTTTTTTAAACGTGGATTGGATTATATATTTATATTGAGGTTTGGACATTGTATTTTAATTCTGGATTGTAGAAAAATATTATGGATTGTAAAAACCAGTTGTGGATTGAACACCCCTTGTTCAAGGGGGCTATATCAAAGGTCTTGTCTCCGGCAAAATACATAAATGGCTTTAGCAATTGAGAATTGCCATCAATTGAGGGTTTGAGCCAAGATATAGGAATAATATGTAAATGTCAACAGTATAAAATATATTACTATATATTCAAAAAGCTGTTGAGATTTACATATATAACGTGGTACTACAACTAAGAAATAGTATACTATGTCTAAACGTGGTTACACCACCACCTGGTTCTACAGGTGGCTGCAAGAATCAAAGTGTGGAAATTCAGGCCACTGCTGGCTTTAGCTTAGGGCCATCAAATCCGCCACACAGTTGTTTGTTATAGGCTTTCTTGGGACGAAGAAGTGGTGGAACGCACTGCAGATTTTTTGGTTTTCAAGATATCTATGTCCAGATTTTTCGGACCCGGAATGGGATGGCACCCGCACCTTTCTTCAAATACGCTGGCGGAGGTTCAAGCTCATCCACCTCTTCCTCCTCCTCCGTTTCCTCCAGATTCCTTGCCACGAAAGCAGTCTTTAACCTCCCCAAAAAAGGGGAGGTTAAAGTCACTCAACCAAACATCATTCATCAGTCAGTGATTGAACTTCTCTTCCAACATCCTATGGTTATGAAAAACCGAGCCAGCTACACATTGGAAATTGTTAAAATATTTTTTTTTCATTTTTTTATCGTTTTGGTTATCATTTTATTTATCATTTTTTTTCATTTATGTTTTCATTCATTTTTTTTTTATCATTTTATTTTTCATTTTTTTATCATTTTTTTTATCATTTTTTTATCATTTTATTTTTCATGTTTTTATCACTTTTTTAATCATTTTTTTATCATTTTATTTTTCATTTTTTATCATTTTTTTCATCATTTTCCATCATTTTTCATCATTTTTCATCAATTCCACCACTGGAAGCAAAAATGATAAAAAAATGATTAAAAAAATGATAAAAAAATGAAAAAAACTCGAGGAAAATTGCAATTTTTTATTTTTCGGAAAATTTTTGCACCACTGGAAGCAAAAATGATGAAAAATGAAAAAAAAATGATAAAAAATGAAAAAAAAAGAAAAAAATGATTAAAAAAAATGAAAAAAAAATGAAAAAAAAAATGATAAAAAAATGAAAAAAAAATGATAAAAAAATGATAAAAAAATGAAAAAAAAATGAAAAAAAAATGAAAAAAACCCGAGGAAAATTGCAATTTTTCATTTTTTGGAAAATTGCAATTTTCCTCGAGTTTTTTTTTCATTTTTTTTTCATTTTTTTATCATTTTTTTATCATTTTCCATCATTTTTCATCATTTTTCATCAATTCCACCACTGGAAGCAAAAATGATAAAAAAATGAAAAAAAAATGAAAAAACTCGAGGAAAATTGCAATTTTTTATTTTTCGGAAAATTTTTGCACCACTGGAAGCAAAAATGATGAAAAATGAAAAAAAAATGAAAAAAAAATGAAAAAAAAATGATAAAAAAATGATAAAAAATGAAAAAAAAATGAAAAAAAATGAAAAAAAAATGAAAAAAAAATGAAAAAAAATGAAAAAAACCCGAGGAAAATTGCAATTTTTCATTTTTTGGAAAATTGCAATTTTCCTCGAGTTTTTTTTTCATTTTTTTTCATTTTTTTATCATTTTTTTTATCATTTTCCATCATTTTTCATCATTTTTCATCAATTCCACCACCGGAAGCAAAAATGAAAAAAAAATGATAAAATGAAAACATAATTTTTTTGAAAAAAAATGAATGAATGATAAAAATGATAAAAAATGAAAAATAAAATGATAAAAAAATGATAAAAAAAATGATAAACAAAATGAAAAATAAAATGATTAAAAAAAATGAATGAAAACATAAATGAAAAAAAAATGATAAATAAAATGATAACCAAAACGATAAAAAAATGAAAAAAAAATATTTTGACCTGGCCCAGTCTGTGGCTGCAAGTTTTTCATAATCCTATGGAATCCAGTTGGTCCAGTTGACACCTGGATTGTCGAGAAACGAATCCTGGAATCATGGCAGCTTGCAGTCAAGAGTCTGAAGTCAAGAGTCTGAATCCCATTTCCATATTTTGTCTGGACCTGCCCACGGTTCAAGGGAGTGCCTGCATCTTGAAAATCTTTCTAGTCTTCAGTCCTTCGGATGCCCTGAAATCTGGCGAATCCCTCAACTTGAGGCCGGAAAAACGTGTGGCTCCAAAAATGTGATCGAAACATATCAAAACTAACATGGACTCTAGAGGGTTCCTAAAATTGGGGTACAAAATCATCCAGGTACCATTTTGATACTGAAACCACCATGGATTTCCGGTGAGCCAACAGGCACCTGCTTCTCCAGGTCCTTGACCTCCTCTTGCAGCTTCTCCATTTCCACCTGCCCGAAACCATCAAGGTCTACTGAGTCTACGAATTCACTTGGCACCAGCGGAGTCTGTCACAAACGAAACCCGTTGAAACCCGTTGAAACCACGGTGCCCGAGAAACTCAACGCCGCAACGCCTTCAGCTCGCTGAGGACATTGACGCCCTCTGTGAACGCCGCAGCTGCTGGAGTCTTGGAATTTTGGGAGAGCCATTTGATCATAAATGGTGCCAACTGTTCCTCAGCAAATTTGGCAGACTTTTTGGACCAAAATGACCAATCTCAGCCGGATTGCCGTTCAGGCTTCATAGTCATATGTGATCACATGTGTTGCCCCTTGCAGAAACTCAGTCAAGTGGGTGCGAAACTCGGTCCGAGGCTCAGGTCTTTCCAACAGGAGTTGTGTCACCAAATTCTCCAAAACGGGATTCACCTTCTGTTGGATATACTCCTGATGCTCCTGAGCCATTGCCGCGGCGCCCTCCCAAGGCTCAACCTCCCGAGGCGAACGGCTTGGCAGCACCGCCAGTCTTGGTGTCACGCTAAAATGACGCGACGGTGTTTTTTTGATCAGAAATGGTGATCTGAAAATCATGGCTGTGCGGAAATTACTTTTAGAGTTGGTTTTAAAAAAAAACGTTTCATTGTGCTGTAAACGCTCCGGCTGCAAATCTGCAGGTCGGTCAGCTTGAAAAAAAATCACTTCTTGAACCAGAGCAGCTGGTTGTGCGAGGTGCCGCCAGAGCATGCTCGATGTCTGAACAGAGCTGTGAAGATCCTTTGCTCCGCCAAGGATGGCAGGTATATATTTGCTTACCGGCACAGTAGTGAAGTCCCACTGTGGGCAGCAACACGGCTGGTAGTTCGCCAAGGAAGTTCCATGCAAGGTCTGGTTCCAGAGACTCATTGAAACACTTTCTGGAGATTGTGTCACCAGAAATCGTCGGCTTCAAGGCACGTCCCTTATTTGTTTCAAGAAAAATCAAGGGCTCACCACTCTAGAAACGCTAAAATTCATCCGCCAACCAGTGGAAATCCAGGACGTCTAGGGGCGCCCATTGCCCATTGCCCAACGCATCCGAAAGGGTGGCACCTCTTCCGGCCCTTTCTGTTCAGAGACCTGAAAGGGCGAAGAATCAAACTCCCCAAGCTCAAAAACCAAAAATCTCTCCCACAATCTGTCCAACAACTATGGACCCCGTCCAGTTTCAACTGGAGTTTTTGGACCAAAATCTGACTGGTACAGCATCCGACTTGACAGTGTTTCTGCTTGCGCAGCCGCGCAGCCATCCCCCACCTCCACAAGCGAGGGAGACGCGTAGAACCTAAGCTAGAAGGCCGCAATGAGAGCATGACGGTTGAAAAATTAGGTGCCCAAAAAAAAAAAACATGCATTTGTTAGTGAAATCGACCAGTTCAAAGACCTTTGGTGCTAAAATCTTGCACGATGCTTTTTTGATATGGGTGTGTCTGAAAATAGTGTACCCCTAAACCCAATGGTTAATGATCATTATCCCTATTAAATGGCTATAATTGGGAATATACCCTATTTTCAGACAAACCCATATGTTCCAAGAAAGAGTGAATGCCATGACCTCACAGACAGCACTGGCTGCCAGGTCACTGCATCATGCGTTCCTTGGCCACCTTCAACAAGCTTTGTGCCTGTGTGTTGCTGGACATCACGTCCTCAAACCTGGAACGTCGCGGTAAATCATCTGTGATGGCCCTGATGGGTCAAGTCATTGGGTATACCGGTATACCAATATTAGATGGTTCATACTCACCTGGTTGGTGGTATACCTACACCTACTGAAAAATATGAAAGTCAGTTGGGATTGTTTTCCCAATATATGGAAAGTCATAAAATTATACAAAATTCGTGTTCCAAACCACCAACCAGTCACATTATACTCACCATTGACCATAGACATTCCCACCTGTGGTCACCAACCTGTCTTCAATTTGACCCGTACCCAGGAACGAGATTCCCAACTCCTCGTGCTCCTTCTTCCGCTGCTCGGTTGCTTCGGCGACATCCTTCCCACGGCGTGGCCGTTGGGATTAGGATAGAGCGGGCTTAAGAGACCTCAAATGAGAGCATCACAATTGCAAACAGATTGTCCATTAGATATCTAGCCAAGAAATGATACCTCTGGAACAGGTCAAGCTTCCGAAAAGCATCGACTTCTTTGAGTTAGGAGCTTTCCGAATGTCTCCCAAACCACAAACCACGCCTTCTCGTATCCTTTGGAAGTCTAAGAATAATGAATAATGGATGTCCCAGCTTCTACTTCCCAGTTCATAGCAAACCTAGCAAACACCCTGCACAAAGATGCGATTCTTAGTGAGCAACAGTGAGCCAAAAAAAGAGATCGAAAAGTAACATCCACTCCTAAAATATGAAAGAAATATATTTTAGAGAAATACTGTTCTATGTTTTTGGACTTTCTTTTTGGGCTTACCGTCAGAGCCAATGGGACGTTCACCCCCACCTGGTCCAGCTTCTCAAGGCCAGCTTTCAGCTCCTACGTTGCAGTAGTTTCCAAATCTATACGTTTCCGGTACATACATACCTCAAAGACATGTTATAAAAATATGCCATGCATATATATATATAATTAGATGATATGTCGATCCATTAGATGCATACATTCTAGTGTACACAACAAGCATCAACCCTAGATAGCGGCGCCTGGATCTCTGTTTCCATCATCTTCAATGCATCTTTGGCACTGTCAATGTTGGTCTCTTTGTTCGAGACCTCACAGGTAAAATGTGATTTGGGATGATGTGGGTCTGTCTGAAAATAAGGCTAGCCCAAACCTACTTGTCAATCTTCATTGATTTTTCGAAACAAACATGAAATGGACATGTTGGGGGGGTAACATGCCATTTTTGGACATACCCGTTTGATCCCATTTGGATATTGAGTGCATCTTCAGCAATCACTCTTGGAGATCCACTCATTGCTACAATTTTCGTCGGTTTTTTGGTGTCTCGGTCCCATCCACGACAATTTTCGCTCGCTTAGGAACTTGGAGCAAAAGGCTCCATTTCTTGTCATCAGAACCTAGGATGGCTGGAGGTGCCGACCCGAAACAGCCGGCTGGTTTTAAAGAGCACAGAGTGGATGGCGCTGTCAGAAAAGTAAGGAGATAAAAAGGCACAGAGTCTGCAACAGTAACTTTAGGCTTAGATAAAGGGTTGCAAATGTACCTTTGATCAAGTGCAGAAAGCTGGAGTTTGCCCCTGTCG
Source organism: Cladocopium goreaui (assembly GCA_947184155.2). Taxonomy (NCBI): domain Eukaryota; class Dinophyceae; order Suessiales; family Symbiodiniaceae; genus Cladocopium; species Cladocopium goreaui. Next base: position 150,182 of record CAMXCT020002002.1, read on the forward strand.
CATCTTTGATTTGACTGTGACATTGACAAAACAGCGCTGTGACTCAAGGTGCTTCATCTTGAAAAGCAAATGGCATACAGGAATTGCAATCTGTGCTCTACGAATCAAGGTCACTCAAAGCGTGAAATTTCCAACTCCGATGGTGAAGAGAAAGATCGAAGTTGCGCGCATCAGCAACAAGCGGCTATCGAACTGCTGCTTGCAATACTCCTTCTTTTTGTCTTCATTCTCCTGCGGGTCATGCTCTTTATGTCTTTGTGTTCCAAGATAAGCTTGCGAAGCCGGAACATGTGATTCTACCTGGGTCCCAATCCAGATAATATCAAATGCATGTATATATAATGTGTGTACATATTGTATATTTAATTACATTTGCTGTAATAAATATCATTAAGAACATTGTAGCAGTACTATTTTTTTGACAATCACAATGATTTTTTCCCATACGTACATAAAAATCATCATTTATCACAGTAATCTGTGTACATGTATATTGATGTATATTGTACATACATTGTATACATGTGTCTCTCTGTGTCCTCCAGAGATTTTACCGCAACAGCCGCGTTAAAGTAAGCTCCTGCTCCTTTTTCAGCGTCGCCTTCATGGAATGGATCATTTGAACCACCTGGGCGGCTCGAAAAAAACGGAAAATCTCCCCGTTCATATGAAAGACCAGAAAAAAACAATGGTCTAATATTAGGATATATTAGGGGGATGGGATTAATTGCTATATATTGCTATTCTACTTTTGCTTACTTCACATTGAATCTACTCAAGTTTCTCAAGTTTACTCAATTGAAGTGAATGCCTTGGGGACTGAACAACTCAATCCCAGATATTTCAGCAAGTGGTGCCCCAAGCGATGCCTTGTCGAAGCCAATCTTCTTGCCGCGGAGTGCCAAAAGGATCAAATCCGTCTTGGCACCAGGGACGGCCTTCCGAGAAGTAACACTGCTGGCTGACAGGCTGATAGGGATCTGGTTGAAAATAGGATACGCGTCCGAAACAGGACCCACAACATTGATCAACAATGGAACATTGCACAGTTCAATCCAAATAACTAAATTCTGCCATCGTTCCTGGTAGAATTATGTAATTGTGACCCGTGCCTATGTGGCAACAATCGGAGAGTGAGCTCAGCCCTGCCTCCAAACTTCTCCGGACTCTTTCCTCGCAGCAATGTGTTGCCAGTGGGAAACTCACCCGTGCAGTAGTGAAACTACATGGTCAAATTTCAAGTCCGGTTTGGTGAAACTCAGATCACCTTAGATCATTGGACACCTGAGTTCATTCGGTGGATAGTAACCGGTGTGTATCAATCCATGCGAAATCCTCTTTTTTTCTGCTCAAATGCTCAAAGCACAAAAGTCATGTTCGAATCGGAGTCATTATTTTTGGCTAAACCTCAATCCACACAACATTCCAGGATTCCACCCAGATATGACATAATATTACATATACCATCTGGTTATTTAACATAGCCATGGAAAATCACCATGCTATTAATAGGTAAACCATCTATTTCTATGGGCCATCTATACCATGGATTCCATGGCTATTTTAACAAATAACCAGAGGGTATCACATATCAATACATATCACATATTCAAAAATATCACGTCCAGCACATGAGTTGTTTGCTGCCGGGGCAAGTGATCAGACTAGCCAGTTACTGGAAAATCAGACCTTGAGAGTGGCGGTAGAGTCCACCTGACACAGATTTTTTTAGCAGGAACAGCAGTGGGGATGAGTCGCTTGGAACATGAGAAATTCCATTGGAAATTTGACTGGAAATTCAGAATGGAACATCATTGGAACATGCTCCAAAAAAAGTCCGTTTGCATTTTGTTCGATCTGTCTTACTCTATCAGATCGTTCATCTCCATGCCTGGGAAAGGAAGACCTTGACATTTCAGAAGCTTCACATCCACCAAGTTCAGATGGTGTATAATTGTATAACTGTATAACGGTATAACCCATGGCATCCATAAACATCCATCTAAACATCCATCTAAACATCGCGCGTCGGCATCCCTGGTGTCCAAATGTGTCCAATTTCTCGATGTTTCTCGCACGGCCTGCAGGAAGGAGATCGGCGGCAGCGCTTTCCTGAAGCTCTCATCGTCGTCGAGGATTTTCATGGTCTCCGAGATGGCCATCAACTCCTCTCCACGTGTCTTGACCTCAAGGACTATGTCAACTATGTCATCGCCAACATTAAGAGGGACCAATGTCTACCCAAAATGGAGGTACCTATTGAGACTTAGATTGATGCATTTTTTTCTTGTTCAATAAGATGCAATAAGCATCACAAGTCAGGTTTCACAGCAAATTCAACAAACCAAAACCGTCAAAACCGCGTTTGAATCCCTCCAGGGGTCTGAGTCTCCATGCTCGCGCATCCCAGGCTGCAGCCTTCTTGTTGCAGCCTGCGGTGGAAACTACTAGCAGGACCTCGTCACCAGCAAGGCTACTTCTGGGCGTTTCTGGATGTTTCTGGTGCGGCCACGCAACTGGAATGCAGACTTTGCAACACCTTTTGGTCCTGGCAACATCAAGTGACAATTCACTAAGAAACCCTCAAAACTCCAAACCAAGATGCCAAAACACCAAAAACTCACGGAGTTGGTTTCGTCAAAAAATTAAGGAAGAGCCTTCCACCTTAGCCGTCAAATTATGGTAGCACTGTTCATTTTAACCATGTTTTTCTGCTGTTTTTTCGGAAGAAAATCGCAATGTTCACCACATCTTCAGACATTTACCACAACTAGCCATGACACGGGCGTGGTTTTTCCAACCTCAGTCCTCAGCGACCGCAGTTTCCGCCTCTTGGATCCCCGACTTCAGTCGAACCACCGCCTGGAAAGTCACACTGTACAAAGAAGTTGCAGATTTATAGATCGATCTATGATAGACAGAAATGTGTGCAAGCGAAGAACAATGTTCAACGAGCGCAACCGGTTTTCCATCCGCAAGGAGCGTAGCTTGGCTGAAGATCTGAAAAAGGATTGGGCCGAGAGGCCACGACAAAATGAAGGTCATGAGCCATTGATGTCAAAAGCACACACTGACATCACTTCCAATTTCTTGTTGACATGAAGGGATGGCTCAGGATCTTTGTGAAATAGAGAAATCAGCACAGGTACTGTGCGTCCAATCAACGCATGCGGGTTTGGAAGATCTGACATATTCACCGCGTTCTCTGATTTCTGCCAAACCTTTTGAGTTTGACTTACATCAAATCGACCATAGGTCGTCCTCAAAGGAAACTCCGCAATGCTAAAACGCGGCTCTGGGGTTCTGAAGCTCTTCGCAACGCATGCTACTTGCACTCCAATGCCAGAAAGATAGTGCCAACCTCTCTTCTCGCACAAACCATGCAAATGAGGCATGATGGGATCATTCCCATCCAGAGCGACTCCAGGTACATCAGCGCCTGCTGAATTGGTCACGGCCGGAGATTTTCTATTGCGTGCCTTTGTCACTTGTTTCACGAATCCTGGGCTGTAACTGATAGACCATGTGCCTTTCTTCATGATTGCCCGCATGTGTGTCAAGTCCAGCAGCTTGGTTCCTGCATCAATCCACATATTTTCTGTAGAGGTCCATTTGAGAGCTGTATTCGGTCTTCTCAGCACTGAACGAATCCATGCCACAGTGAACGCTAAAGACTTTTTGGCTTCCATAACTTGCCGTGTCTGAGTTGCCCTTGTCATTGACATCCTTGGCATCAACCGCCACTGTCATCGGTACAGCATTCATTGCGGTCTCCGCTTTTCTACCCAGCATGTCAAAGCCGAGGATTGTTGCCACAAAGCCTTGACACAGTTGGCCAATGTCAAAAGTTTCTTCTGTTGCCAAGGTTTCGGCTGCATATGTGATTCTGCAGGCTCTGGGAATCCTGTGTGACCTGCAATCAAGTATGTTGAAATGACCTGACGACCAGCAACTAGTTTAGTGTCACCCAACAAAGCAAAATAGCAACCTTGAGACTTGAGAGCAAACCTTGGTGATGGGTTCACCCTGATCAGAGCCGTTGCGCTTCACGCTGCCCAAAGATGCATCTGACACCACCATTCTGCCAGTGCGATAGTTGATTGGTTTGAAGGTCAAGTCGAACTGGTGAGTAGATTTGAGCTCTCGAGCCAGGGCGTTGGCGCACAAAGCTGTAGCTATGGTGGGTGGATGCTCACCCTGAAGTGTTGATACTCCATAGCCCACATCGAAGCGTAATTGTGCTACCAACCATTGCAAACTTACTAGCAGGGCTCTCAACCTTTTGGCCTCGTGTTCGTTCAAGAGGCTGAAAGGATCTGACTTCCTGTGTTTCTCGAGGACTGTCTCCTGGAGATTGGAGTGGTATTCCTGCATGCTCAAAAAATGGTGCCATCACTTGCACGTCGTATGCGCTTCCCACACCAAGCAAAGTCATGAAACCCGAGCGATCCAAAACCCAACTCACTGCCGATAGCATCAAGAGAAACCTTGCCCAGCATGCTGCCAGCAAACAACAAATCATCCACGTGGGCCACCACAATGGCTTTAAGCACCTTTTTGCCCGCATCATTGACCAACCACAAACACTGCATGGCTCCGTCAATCAATGTGCGAGTCCATCCGTTCTCCTCTATAGCTCTTGAAAGTCTCAGCCACCACTCTCGAGGTGCATCCGCAAGACCAAGAATGCCTTTCAGCACTCGACATAGCTGTCCTGGACGCAGAGGGATTGGTGGATTTCTCTTTTCGTCTACTGCAGTCAAATACAGCCCACGAGACAAATAAGGATCGCCCGTCAAGAAAGCACTTTTCACATCTGCAGATAAAATGATCCAATGAGTGAAGAATGCCGCAATGGAGAGAAGGATATGTTGGGCAAGCCTATATAGAGCCTGGTGGCGCATCACGTCTCCAAGTTGCTTCGATCTTTGAATCCAGGCACCACCAAGCGGCTCGACGCTTTCGCGGGCAAAGGCTGTGAGGCCGTTCTCAAACCATCATGCTAGTCTGTCAAAACGAACCGTGGTTGCAAAATTCGATCCAATTCGCCTCGTCGGGCAAGATCTCTTCGCACCTCTCTGGATTCCTCCATTGACAGCAGTTGAATTGCATTGTTATCCACATGGGCATTCCAACCAGCTATGGCTGCTTCTTTCCAGAGTTCTTTCCTTGTGGGGGTCAGGAATATTCCTTTCTCCCTGCTTGAACAGACATAGCGTCATGCACCTCCCCGCAAGGAAGTTGTGAACCAAGGCTCCTGGGAGTCTCCCAGTCACGCTCACAAAGAAATGCCCAGCGACCATCCCAAGACCCATGATCGTTCTCCACATTGTCTAAAGGAGCACGCCGATCCATCCCGGCCTCGGCTTGGATTTGCAGCAGGGGGGATGCACTGCTACATTCTCAGCTAAGTTGCAAAGATGCTCCCAGGTCATGGTCATGGCTTCAAAGGCAGGATTTGCTTCGAGAGCTTGAGAGTCCCCAGGGGGCCCTTCCACCTCAACTCCAGCTGACGCATCTCCTTCAGGCTTGTCAAGCTTTTGAGATGCACTGCGCTTGATGTCTACTCCACGGTCAGAGTCAATGGATCGGGCTCGATTCATCGCTGATTGCATTGATGCCGAACTCAATATCCTGGATCTTACATCACCAGCTTGCTCACTGGCATCAACTGTCACCTCTTCACTGGCTCTTCGTGAAAAACCATGTGGCCAACTCATTGATCCTGGTTGAGACACAGACCTCACTTGGCCCACTTCACTTCTCGCAGAAAGCGCAGGAGTGAATGGAACTGGTTGCAAAGGCGCAGCGGATGCTCCCGGAGAAGCAAGCATACTGCTAAGCGCTTCATCTCCCTCCTGACTACCCACAGGCTGTGAGTCCACCACTGCTTCACCACGTTGCATTGCTGCGTCATGCCTTGCTGCCCTCAGAACCTCATCAATTGCGGCTTCCCATGATCCAGCTGCCAGACTTTTCAAGTGAAGAAGCAGGTCTCATGTGCTCCATGGGCATTTTGTCAACTGGCCACGAAAAGACACAAAGCAATTGGCAGCAAACTCTGTTCCACTTGCCTTCAATAGCTACAAGAAGGCCAGGCCCGGGCCAACGGCGAAATTGAAGGCGACGAGTTGGTCGACCTGAAGCACTGTCTTCTTGGACTGATATTTTTGGGCACGCCAAAAGAAAACCAGGTCGCCTGGCTCAGGCGCTTGCTCGGCTGTCGTTCGCCGACTTCTGGCCAGTTCGGCTTGTCTGAGGCCATGGCTGTAGTGCAATCGCACCACAGCCACTCTTGCTGATTCACACATTGCAACCTGTTTGGCCATCGATGGATTGGCCTCGATCAATGAGTGCTCAGCCAACCGACCGGCAAAGTTGTTGAGGACATTGCCAGTTGCTCTAGGATTGCGACGTGTCACCAGTTGCAATGGGCTCACTCCAGCTTCACTGACGTCGGAGTCGTAAGCTGCGATGGCCTCTGCCATTGCTGCTTGCATTTCGGTAGCTGGTAGCATTGCTAACTGCATGCGTCTGACAAATTGCTCCTGTCACTGCCTTCAAATTTCCACCAGATCTTTCGGCTATTCCATTTTGCCAAGGGGCACCAACTCCAATGTGGTAGAGATAGATGCTCTTGGAATCGCACCAGGCGCCAAAGGCGGTGGAAACAAATTCACGGCCTTGATCAGCACAAATTGACTGCGGGATTCCAAGCAAAGGCAACCAATGTACTGTCAAAAACTGGATCACGTCGGCCGTTGATTTGGAGTCCAAAACTCTTGCAGCTTGAAATCTGGAGACATTGTTAGTGCAATGGCCTACCACGTACTGTTGCTTCAAAGAATCTTACAAAATCACCAAGTCCACATGCACGTGCTGTCCCACTTCTCAAGGAGGAGGCAGAGACGCTGGAAGACGAGTGAACACTTCAGCTGCTTTGCAGCTTCGATGGCTGAAGCACCTGAAATCAACAGTGCTCGAGCCAATCCGAGACGACTTCGGTGGCCGGTGCCGACATGAAGTTGAAAAACGGCTTGTCTAACAACTGCTGGAATGGCCACATCTTTGTTGGGTTTGACGCTATTTTTTCACTATTCTCAAAACGGTTCCGCAAGGGATCCACTGAGTGATCCGAGGAGAGCAACACGAGTCCACCGCTGCTCAACCCTGCACACCATACTGAGATGGAACTGGCCCCACCGTAGTGCACCCCCTTCACAAGCAATTGTTGCGAGCAGAGGCTGCTACACCAGGCACTGGGCAAAGAATCAGACAAAATCTCAGCACCCACTTGTTCGAAGCATGTCAAGTTTCATTGGGAACAACAACTTCACTCCCATGCCTTCGAGAAGCTCGGTCACTTTACGTTCAAGTGGGCCTCTGGGAGCTGTACCATGCTTTTGTTCACCACCAACGTTCCGACATGCTGCTTCGAGAGCTTGGGCTATGGGTTCCACAGGCTGTTCCACCTTGAGCTGGACCCTCACCCATTCTTTGTTGTATGCCGGGCGCATGTTGCACACCAGCACCATAGCCTCCAGTTCTTTGGGATCCGTGATTGCGTTGGCATGAGTGGTCACCTCTGCTTTCTCGGTCTCCTTCAAAGACGGGTCGGATTTGGCTGTGACAACCAAGCTGGCCCACACGTGGAGAAGCGGGCTGCCCAGCCCATGTGATCTGCCTGCACTCGTCACACTGCTTCCTCATAGTCCTTTTCCGGCCTGCAAGCCCGCCATGGCGTACTGTGAGGAAGCCGGGAGCATCCAAGATCGAAGGAGGGCTGCATCGTGGACTCAAACTGTGGCGGGTGAGCTCAAAGCTGCTTCACCTGTTCCAAGTCGGCCTCTCCTCCTGCGCCGGTCCGGCGCCTCTGTGAGCGGGGTTCGGCGCTGCCTCCCGCCACCCACTTCTCCATGAGCAAGAAACAACGAAGCCGGGACCGGGCTTGAGCTCTCAAATCTTCTGGAACGTTTGAAATACCGGCTAATCAATGATTGTCGTTGATGGATGGGAGCAGGGGATAAAGGAGAAGAGCCATACGAGTCAGCAATTTCAACAGCCTCTTCCTCTGGGCCAAGTTTCCACCATGCTGCACAATTTGAAACATCCGGTTGCACTGGTGGAATCTGGTGGACAGTGGCAGTACAGGTCTGCAATTTCAGCTTCCTCTTCCTCTGGGCTAAGTTTCCACCAGGCTGCGCACTGTGAAACATCTGACGGCACCAATGGAGAATGGCAGTACAGGTCTGCAATTTCAGCAGCCTCTTCCTCTGGGCTAAGTTTCCACCATGCTGCGCAATTGGAAATGTCTGACTGCACTGCAGCACTCACTGGTGACTGCCCTGTCTTTGAACCCCAGAAAGAGGACAGTGTGGTGACGGGCGTGTTTTTGTGCCTCTGCCGAGGCTGAGCTTGCAACTGAGAAACTTGTGCAGGATTGTCAAAATGCGAAACAATATGTTTTTGCAAGGCTTGGCAGGGGCGTGGAAAAAGCACAAAAAGGACAGGCGAGTTGCTTTGGGGGTTGCACTTCCGCAGCGTGACCTGCGCATGGATGACGACACCCCTCCAGAAGGAGAGACACCATCGGTGTTGTCCAAGTCTTCATGAGGATCCAGCCGGACATTTCCCTTTAATCCCTCTTTTGTGGGCATGTTGTTGTGCGCTCCGTTTGTTTTTGAAAACAGACATGCAACACGGACACTGGTTGGTGACGACAGCATTCTTGAATGGCCCCCTTAAGTTATGTTTTTCAACCATATGAACACATAAAGACAGTGAATTGTGTCCCACAAAGGAGCAAGGCTGGCCACTGGACAAGATATACCTGCATGCATGGATGTCAAGAGACGGTGGAGGAAATGTTTCATCGTCCGGTTCCACAAATTCTTGGACCGATGATGTGTCAAGCCAATGAAAATCATGCTGTGGGTCAAAGATTGACCCAAACCCAGAAAAATGAACCATCTGAGTCGAAGGAGTCAAGTCCTGACCATGGTCATGCTCAGCCGTAGACTCTGCATCCACGACAAAAGCGCTGTGACATTGAGCCAATGCCTGCTCGAAGTCATACTGAGTCATGAAGGCCTCCACAACAGCGTCTGAGAACTCAGGGGTGTAGTGACCCGCAACTGAAGTGATTTTGGAACCACCCATCACCCAGGCATGTTTGCGGTCACCTCTGCATCGCCTTTCAAGAAAAGCTGACACCAAGGCCTGCGATGAAGTCAAAAATCGAGGGGCCTTTTTGTGCAATTCACCACCATGTCCTTTCAAACCAAAGCGGCACATGTCAAGCACGACCTCCAGCACATCAGAGTGGTTGCGAAAGTCTAAAACCGCATCAAGATTCCAAGCAGCTGACGTAGCTGGATTCTCAATCAAGAAGCGCCGACCACCTCGCAAATGTAAAAGGGCAGCTTCTATGGCAAGAATCACCAACACTTCTGCCTGTTTCCTCTTGGCCTGCAAATCAGCAGTAGGATTCAAATTCTGAAGCAAAGACCAAACGTTGTAGGGAAATGCCAGAATGAGGACATAGGGTTTGGAGCGACGAATGAGCTTCAAAGCCGCTTCACGATGGCGAGGGTCAAGAAAGTCCCAGCCAGTGCCCAATGTCAGACTGCCGCCGGCATAAAGTCCACGCCTTTCAACAGCCTGGCAATGGGTTCGGTGTCAGTGAACACTTCAGTCACGAATGGAGATAAGTCCAGCTCCATCGTGAACACCTCATTCATGTATCCTTGCACCTCTCGATCTCAGTCAGCCATGAGAATCTCTTGAAACCTGCGCTTGTCCACAGAAATAGCAAGTTGCTGACGCCTCGTCGCCCTCGCCCGGCAGAATCGCATCGCTGGGCACCTGCTGAACTGACATCACATGTTGCATCACCTGGTTCATCATGTCCATGACTCGCTGATCCTGCTCGGCAAACAGCTCCTTCAGTCGAGTCTCCAGGTAGTCCTTCTCCGGCGACGACACCATGACCATGCAGATCTTGTGGATGCGGCCTCCACGCTTGGAGATGCTCGTGAAGGAGACTTTGTCTGCAGCCATGGGCTTCGCCGCAGCCGAAGCAGGGCGCTTCTCCATCATCAGGGCAACTGTTGGTCGAATCTTCTGCTGCAGCATAGGGACTGTGTCCTTGGGCTCCACATCCACATGAGCCAAACGCACCAAGTCCAACGAGCTGTCGCAAGAACCTCGCGGTCCACAGTCTCGGTCTCCTTCTGGACCTTTTCCTTCATCTCCTGGATGGCTTCGGCTTTCAGCTCTCTCTTCTGACCTTTCATGACGCGAGTCAGCAGGAAACCAGACAACAGGGAATCTCCCACGAAAGCCATCTTCCATCCGATAGGATCTCTGAACTTCTGCAGCTCGATCAAGTTCTTCGCAATGTAACGAGAAGCTTCCAAAGCTGCTCGATGATGCGAAGCAGGCAGAACTTGCTGAGACACCATAGTTTGCCCTTGGAGCATCCAGGAACAGTGGATACTGAAGGATATGAAAAGGGCGAGTAGCGCAAGTAGGAGCGAGAAGCCAGCCAAAGTCTCAAACTTTCTTCGTACCACTGCCGGCGTCCAAGAAGCCTGAGAATAAATCTTCTCCAACGGTATGGCACAAACGCCGTTCGACAGCAACGTTTCTTGGGCTCCACGACTCAAGGTCATGAGTGGGGGCCAATCTGACTGTCCGGCTGCCTGAAGGAAAGGCAGCAGCTCTTGCTGAGTGCTCGGAGAGGTCATCTGCACAAACAGGAGGACTCCGACGTCGGGGAGGATGTTGAACAGGTTGTTGCTTCAATGAAGCGTTCATCTTTGGAGCCAAGTTCACGTGCTCATGCTCTGTCAAATTGATCGAATGGAGTCGCGTTGCAACTTCACTGGCAAAGAAACCGCTTTCAGTCAAATTGTGTTCATGTGATGCTGCATCTGGAACAGGATGACCTGAAACACCTTCAGAAATCCGACGCTTCAGCCAGTCTGATGGATCAAGTTTCAACTCAATGATCTTGTCTAAACCACATGTCCTCCAACTACCCACGTCGAGCCGTGGCCAACGAATAGAGAGCAGGGGCAGCATGAAGTGGCCTGCTGATAGTTGATCCAACCTTTGCCAGCCAGCATTGATGAAGGTGCACTCCAGTGAGCGATTTGCAAAGCTTAACGCTGTTCCAATGGCATCCAGGAAATCACGACCAAGTAAACATCCCAAGGATGTCACAGGCACCACTGAAATCCAGATAAGAATAACCGTTCCAGAAACACATGCTGGTACCTCCAACACTTTGCTGAAGTCACTAAACCACAATTACCAAACTTAAAACGTTCTTCTTCTTCTTCCACACTTGAAACCAACGAAGAATTAAATACCAATAGGTGCATCCTTTGAGTGCTTGTCAAATAGGAGTCCATCCAAACTGGTCCACAACATGTTCTATTGCAGGCAGAATCGAGAGCACCCACATGGAACTTATCCTCGGAGAGAGCCTGGGCCGAGGTCACATTCACATCGCCGCGCTGCGTATTCTGAGACGGCGCTGCATGCAAAGGGGTGGAGAGGCGATGGGCCACAGAGGCTTCATGTGTTTTGACATCACCGCGGGCAGAGTCAACACCTAAAGAAGGGGTAGTCAACAAAAAAGACCAAGCTGCACTCTCAACGTTCAAAGCTCCGGCCAGCCGCACTTGTTTTGCCTTCGGTTTCGCAGTAGTTGAGGAAATTTTCTACCCAGCCCTGCACCAGGCATAGTGCACTCTTTGTCGCCAGCCCAATGCCCGTGCATGTTGTAGTCAAAGCACGGAAACTTCCCAGAACTTTTCCGGCTTCAAACCTGCCCACCACGCTGCCAAATTGTCGCGCTTAGTGCTCTCGAGACCCACCAAGTCATCTCTCGCTTGAAACTTTTCCAAGTTGCGGGTGATCCATCCCAAACAGGAACTCTAGCCCACGCACCTGAACCCTTCTCCTCACCATAGTCAGCCATGATTGCGATACCTCTTTCAGAATCCCTTAGGGAACTATATTTGATTTGTGCCACACCAAAGCCAATCTAGGAGCCAGTTTCAGATTCAAAATGCCTTGCCAAGCAACCGACACTGAAAAACCACCAAGGATCCAATGACAGCAAGCATCAAATTAAAGGAACACGGAGTGCGCCTGGATCGTCCACAAGGCTCCGGTGCCACTGATAGACATAAATGGATGCAAGCGAAGAACAAAGCTCAACGAGCGCAGCCGGTTTTCCATCCGCAAGGAGCGTGGCTTGGCTGAAGATCTGAAAAAGGATTGGGCCGAGAGGCCACGACAAAATGAAGGTCATGAGCCATCCATGTCAAAAGCACACACTAACAATTTATAGTGGATTATAGTCTGTCTGGCTAGTTGTAGATGAAAATAGATATATAGTGGCTTTGGGAATGGTTTGGGGTATAGTTCTAGTCGGCATAGTTTTCACCATGGTCAAACCACGTGAAAACCCACTGTGCAGCGCGGCGGATTTTGCGCTCCATACATGCGCTAACGCAGCAAGTATGCCTGCAGGTCTCAGGAAGCTCGCTCCAACCCAAACCCTGAGATCCCAGGAGGAAGCTATTGGAGCTATATCCAAAAATGGCACAAGTTGGAAATAGTTGGATCAGGTTGGCTTTCGCACATTTCGTTTATCTTGATTTGTCTTGTTTTATCTTGATCTCACAGCGGTCTGGCATCATTTTGGGCTGGGGGTTACACCTACAGGACACCAAAGCCTGACAGTTGGCCTTCCACAGCATGCTGTTTCAAACAGTGCACAGCGGAAGCCTGTCAACTTCGATGTCTCCTCACTACTGCGTGCTGTCGAAGCACAAGGCTGTGGAAGAAACTGTCACCTCACCTCAAAAGCACCTCTCGAGAGCCTGAAGTTTGAAATGACAATAATTTCACTAAAACGATTCAAATGTTTGATGGTCCTTGTACGTTCTTGATGATTCTTTTACAGGGAGGCCGACAGAGTCCGACACAGCTCACTTCTACAATGGAAATTGCTTGAGAATACAACACATGCATATGACATTTTCTGCCATGCAACACATAGGTCCAAATGAGCACTATCTGGGCAACCTCCAAAATAGGCGAGAGAAAAGGTCCTGTTCTGCCTCCAGAACAGCACTAATGTCTCGGAAAATCACTTCTCAGTTCTCAGCTTTGCAGGCAGAATCTTTCCTAACCCAGCATCTCCAAATATTGAATTGGGACCTGTGGGACCTGTGGGATTTGTGGGCTTGTGGGACCTGTGGACCTGTAGGACCTGTGGGACCTGTCGGATGTGGGACCTGTGGGGCGTGTGGGACCTGTGGGACCTGTCGGATGTGGGACCTGGGACCTGTAGGACCTGTGGGACCTGTGGGACCTGTGGGACCTGTCGGATGTGGGACCTGTGGGGCCTGTGGCACCTGTGGGACCTATAGAAACCCTGTGGGACCTGTCGGATGTGGGAGCTGTGGGCCCTGTGGGACCTGTCGGATGTGGGACCTGTGGGACCTGTGGGACCTGTGGGACCTATAGAAACCCTGCGGGACCTGTCGGATGTGGGAGCTGTGGGCCCTGTGGGACCTGTCGGATGTGGGACCTGTGGGACCTGTGGGAATTATAGAAATTGTGTTGGACCTGTGGGACCTGTGGCGTGTGGGACCTGTCGGATGTGGGACCTGTGGGACCTGTGAGACCTGTGGGCCCTGTGGGACCTGTCGGATGTGGGACTTGTGGGGCTTGTGGGACCTGTGGGACCTGTGGGACCTGTGCGACCTGTGGGACCTGTGGGACCTGTGGGGCCTGTGGTGGGACCTGTGGGACCTGTGGTGGGACCTGTGGTGGGACCTGTGGGACCTGTGGGACCTGTGGGACCTGTGGGACCTGTGGGACCTGTGGGACCTGTGGGACCTGTGGGGCCTGTGGGACCTGTGGGACCTGTGGGACCTGTCGGATGTGGGACCTGTGTGTCATTAGTGACGCCTTGTGAGTCCCTCAAAAAATGCCCCACCTTCACTGAAGGAATCGACTGAGCTCAGTTCAAATATAACCATAGAGAAGTTCATATATTGTGCAAATTCAACGGCTCCCCACGTGGCAAATTTCGCAATTTGTTTTGATTCAAAATGATCCAAGTTTCGATGATGCCACCGCCATCAGCTGCGTCAACGAAAGCCGCATGGCACCGACGCACTCCGCGTCCTCGTGACTTCGATGCCACGTCCATGGACTCCAAAGTGGACGTCGGCCCTGGCGGTCTGACTGTCACACTGCGAGTAGCGTTGTCTTACCTTTTTCAAGGCAAAAGAAAGTGCCATAAATGCCATAACTAGCCACAACTCATATTCTGATGCTGCTTGTGTTGGATTCAAAGGCTCCTGTTGCTGCTAAACATGATTTTTGTCGTTGGGATCTTCGCTCTGGGCCTCTGAGCATCACAAACAGCTTGAGGATCTTCGCAAAAGAGCTTCACGCGAATCTCTGGACGTGCGCACGTGCCCGGCAGCATTACTTCCCTGCCTCATTGACGTCAGATCTGAACGTGTTTCCATATTTCTACCATATCCATCCATATCCAACAAGCCAGAAATTGCTTGGGAATCTTAGAAGCATTTCCTTCTCTCCAACTTGACTGATGTTCCACCTGACCTAGCTGCTACCCTATGGACTGTTTCAAGTCCTTATCTGACCCCACCCTACAGTCAAACGACAAACTCATGCCTAACTCATGCCTGGGTCAAAACTTGCTAGTAAATCACCATGGAATCGCTGTTTCAAGAAACTCATGCCTAAGTCATGCCCAAATCTTGAAACACCATGGAATCGCGTATGTATAAGAAGAATGTTTCCACACTTGGGAAAATCAAATGTTCGCAAAAATCCGTCTACAGTTGCATTCTACCAACCAACCTCTCCTATAGGTTTCCTATTTTTTTAACGTCAAAAAATAACAAGAAAGGCTCTCTGCCCACCCGCCTGCGGAACCACATACGAAACTACAGCCGACACAAAGACACAACAATGACCCTTCTCACCTCCATCTCAAGCAACACGCTGAAGTGCCACAATGCCGCGTTGAGCACGCAGTGAAAAGTGAAAATGGCTGCCGCAGCACACTGGAAAGAAAAATATAGAAGCACCAACTCATCGCTACACTCACATCCAGTTTGACTTGGCATGGAAAAGGTTACTCTTGATGCTAAACACAACCTAAACGCAAGATTTATTAACAATATGGAAAAGGTACCCTTGATGCTAAACACAACCTAAACGCAAGATTTATTAACAAAAACTATTCCAAAGACCAAATCCAACAAAACATTGCAATTCCTATGCGTTTTACTAAAAAGGCACGACTTTTCAAATCAAGTGCTCCCCAGCTATTTACGATGATTTCCAAATTTTAGGCACGACTTTAGCATTCCACTGTAGTCCTCCAGCTGAGTGACAAGGTGTCCGGCTGCCTCTGCAAAAGGCACCAACACGACCAACCGAAGCTCGCAAGTCGTGAAGACGCTGCTGGTACCACGAGTCGTTGTCAATGCGGACTCCGATGCATGGTCGGTCGTCGCACCAAAGACGGCGTTGCAAACAGGGCTCTGGTTCAATACGTGCATGATGGTGATGCACACTGTGATGTACGTCGTGATGTACGTTGTGATGGACGTTGTGATGGACATTGTGGTGCACCTGGTGATGCAGATGATGAAGCTCGTGATGATGCACGTCGTGATGGACGTGATGCACATCGTAATCATGCACGTCGTGATGGACACAATGCAGGAGAGGTCGCTCAAATCTGCAGACCACCCGACCCAAATCGGGCACGCACGTGTCTGGCACGCATTGTCGTCCACAAGTGCAACCACAAGCCATCACTTCACACAGCGTCACAGGAAATCGGAGACGGAGCCAAAATCTGCCACAAGTTTTCTGTCATCAGATTTTCATAGCTTCAACAGTCAGACTTTGACTTTTCAGCACACAAAATAGGAGGTGTTTGAAAGTTTGACCCCCCTTTTTTATGTTTTTTTTCTGGGATTTTCCACCAGCCACCGAGGTCCTGACCACTTTCAACTCCCCCAGCTGCTCCATTTTCTCTTCGATGCTGACCGTTAAGGCCTGGACACAAGCGGAAAAATCCTCGGAGAAACAGTGAATCAGTGAATTGAAAATAGATATCATAAGTTATATCCCAACTTCTGCTGGTTTTAGACGTTTTAGCATGTGTGAACCTGGTGATACCCCTAAAATAAACCCAAAAGATGCTTGGTTTGAAATGCTTGGTACAAGCATAGCTTCAATTGATTTCAGTCGGACCAATTTCCGGACAATCATTGGATTAATTATCTACATCTTGTCCAATTCAATAGCTTCCATGGAGGAAAAGTTCGGTGCGGAAATCTTCTTTTGGCCTTGATTTCTTTGGTTTTCGCCGCGGAAAGGTCCTTGAACTCCTGCGACATGACAAGTCATGACGAGTTGGACACACTGGATATACCTACCTACCTACATTTTATCTGGAATGTGGAACTTCAAAGAAAACTCGCAAAAATGTGAACATGTGGAAAAAAACACAGTGTATATATATATATAGAGTTATATATAGTTATATATATATATATATATCTACTTCAGGATGAATATATATCAGAGAGACACAGGTCAATCCGGTTCCCAAAGGTAAAGATGAGCCCGTGAATTGGGATGGATTCTCCTGAACAAACCAGCATCATTAGAACATTGTGGTGTCACAGGCTGCCATCCGTCCACCTGTTGAGCTTTGCCTTCCACTTCTCGCGCTTCCAGCATGGCTTCATGGGTCTCGGAACCCATGTGCTTCAGCATGCCCAGAATCTGGCAGAATCTGGCAGAATCTGGCAGGATGATGAGTGAAAAAATGTTGAACCCGAAAAAGACAACATGGCAGTGTGTCAAAACCTTGTACCCCTGGTGAACATCAAAATAGCTGGTAAATGGATGTTCATCCCCCTAAAAATGGTATTAATAGGTATTGATCCATACCCACATGAGTGAGAGACTTGAGACGTAGCGAATCGAGAATTTTGTTGGATCCTGTGGAGGTGCAGTTCCGGTTCTGGGGGTCCCAAAAACCCCAACTTCTGCGGCGTAAAAAAATCCCAAGGTGATAGCCATCAACCACTAGGAACATCCATTAACCATGATGAATCATGATTATCCATTATGAAGACCTATTACAGCTCATTACATGAATTATTATCCATTAATCATTATTAAGACCTATGAAAGTCACCCCTTCCCCTTTCCTAAGTTGCCAGGATACGGCTCCGAGGCGCTGCACCTGGCCACTTTGCGGGACGTAGTCAGCACCATTCTGCAGGAAGGCTAAGAGCTCCTGGAATGGCGCCGAGCGCTGTGGAGTCAAGGGGGGACACACGAAATGTGTCTATGTATTATATAACAAATATATAATAGAATATATATATATAACAATATACGTAATATAATATAAAATACGAAACTAAAATATAAAAATAAAATATAACATAACATAATAAAATATAATATAATATAACATTATATATTATTATATTATAATATATAATATAATATGATATAATATAATATAATGTAATATAATATAATAAAATATACTATACTATAATATAATATATTACATGATATATATATAATGTATAATATGTAATATATATAATATATGTATAATATGTATAATATATATAATATGTTTATAATATGTAATATACGTAAAATGAATAATATATATATAATATATAATATATAATATATAATATATAATATATAATATATAATATATAATGTATAATATATGATATATAATATATATTATATAGTATATAATGTATAACATAATATATTATATATATAATATATTATATAATACATATATATATATTATATTATATATTATATAATACATATATATATAATATTTAATATAATGTATGAATAATACATAATATGTATATAATATGTATATAATATGTATATAATATGTAATATATGTAATATATAATATATAATATATATATAATATATAATATATAATATATAATATATAATATATAACATATAATATATAATATATAATATATAATATATAATATATAATATATAATATAATATAGTTATAATATAAAACATATATATAATATTTGATACAATATATGAACAATATATATAATATGTATGTAATATGTAATCAATGTAATATATGTAATATATTATATAATATAATATATAATATATGATATATATAATATAATATATATTATATAATATATAATATATAATATATAATATATAATATATAATATATAATATATAATATAATATATATAATATATATATAATATTATATATATTATATTATATATATATTATATTATATATTCATAACAGACATAATATATATAATATATGATATATGATATATAATATATAATATAATATATATAATCTAATATATATATAACATATTCTGTATATATAATATATTATATAATATATTCTGTATATATAATATTTAATTTAATACATTATATATAATATATTATATATACTGTACATATATATAATATTGTGCATGCTACTGGTACATACTGCAAGAATTTGAGACGTGTGCATGCGTAGAAAGGTCCGGTACCACCAACGGGATATGACAAACATTTGGATATCGTACATGTATCTACATATACATTTTATGTATACATATATACACTTGTTATGATCATTTATATACATGTTTATTATCATTCAAAAATATATAGCTACATATATGCATGTCACGCGTTGGGACTTTTCCTGTTGATTCAACATGGGTGATCTCCCATCCCGAGTCCTGTCGATCAGCCTCCACCATCCCATCTCTATTGAAGGCGAATCTGACGGAGTCAGGGTGCACTCTGAACCCCGAAATCCATAGCAAAGTGGGAAGGAAATATGAAGTAAATATCATCTACAACAGCCTTGAAACACTTTTCCTATCTTTTCGGGTTACTAGATGTACTAATTGTACTATATACAATTCTGCATCCAACTCAACATTCTGGCAGAATCAATCCCATTGGATAGTAGTGATATTGACAGGCTGTAGTTTATCCATTTGAACATCCGGCAACCCCAGTCGGATGTCGGATGATCCTAAAAATCCCAACAATCACAGCAATAGAACCGAGTGATAACATGTGACACTCAGCGATACCCTCTGGTAAACTAACATAGCTATTGAAAATGGCCATATGTTAAATTACCAGAGGGTACCCCCAAAAAAAATTATCCACACCAATCATTGGTTTCTGACAACCAAAAAAAATCACCAAAATGATCTTTGAGGCACCTCCTGAGTGACTCAGCTGCCTCCGTCTGCAAGAACGCAGAAGCCTAGGAAAACCAGACAGTTGAACCAAGAAAACAGTCTATGATATGTGTCTATAGTAAATTTCTATATGAATATACCGTATATCCATTCACAGCGCCGATTGACCTGCTGATTTCTAGCTTGTGAGAGTCACGGTGGTGCAGTGCAAGGCTCCCGCACCATGCCCTTGGTCAGCGCCTTGACGGCTTGTTCGATGGAGTCCTAGGCGGCACGTTGCCGATGAAAAGGTTGGCTGAAGTTGCTATGTGTTTATAGTCATATAATCATTTACGATATGTATGTACAATTATGTACAGATATATGTATAAAGCCAATGTCAAAATACTGTTGATCTGATACCTGTCAATTTATCTCTTACAGTACTTCATATGGGACGCTCAATTCATGATCTCCTTCAGCAAGGCGGCTGCGCCATGCTGCGCCCCTGAGCCCCCGGACGATGGTGGCCTTCTGCTCCTGGGAACTTTGCGCGAAGTCCGCCTTCTCCTTCTGCCGCATCGCCGTGGCCACCGTCAGGGCCTCCTCGGCCTGGAGAAGAAGATCTCCAGAAATGGTGGCCATACATCACGCACAATATAATTATCATATATGTACATATGAACATTATACAGTGTATATATATATATAGATATCACACATATACATCACATATATCAAACACAATCAAGAATTTGGTGGATGCCTTCATCCCAGACGGGCGCCTCCTGACGCTCTGTCTTGGCCGACTGGATCTGCGCAGTGAGCTGATTCGCTTCTTGGACCTGGCGAGTTTGGACCGGTGCCACGAGATCCATATGAATTATAGATAATCATAGAAGGAAATAGATATAGATAATTATAGATAATCATAGATAATTATAGATAAATATAGATAATTATAGATCATTATAGATAATTATAGATCATTATAGATAATTATAGATCATTATAGTGTATTCATAAATAGTTATCTATGTATATATATATATCCCTTTGCAATACTGTAGGTAGCTAAGAAAGAGAATGATCATCGCACCAAATGAGAAGAATTTCTTACAATGAACGGTCCAGTTGGTAAACTAGGCGAGCCATGGCAAACCTACATTTTTTGCAAAGTTTCCTCGCAACAACTCTGACGAGTCTCTGGCGTGATCCGAACAATTGGCCAAGACTCGGTAGATTCCAACGTCTTTTGCAGCGGCGGTAACTTCTCTTGGTTTGTCTTCAAGCTTTGGTCTGTTTCAGCAATGTTTTTTTTGCAGTAGCACTGGAACTTTTCGTACAATTTCTCTTCCGTGTCCTTGGCCAGGTGAAACCGCGCTGCGTGATGGAAATTACTGGGGTGTGACCTCTGGAGTTTCAAAATGAGCCAAGTCTCCCCTTCTTTCTCGACCTTCGCCTTCATGTTTTGAAGCAGATTCACTACCTATGCCGAAGTTTGGAACATGTCATTGTTTCCATGAGGAATCCTGAATCTGGCAGGTTTGCAATCTCAATATAACACAGCGAGATTGGTCCTGTTTGGTACAATGTCCGTGTCGAAACCTCCCAGTTGCGGGTTGTCTCTCATCTCGTCATTCCCAATAAATTTGGTCGAAATATACACACATATATGTTATGATATATTATTGATAAATACATATATATATATTTTTTATTGAGTGGATTCATCAAACCTGTAACAAACGAATTTTGTTTACTTCGTTCCTTTTACCCTAGTTTTCGAATTGATGTGGTACACTCAATAATCAACAACCTACTTGGGATGAATGGAAAACGAATTCACGGTGGCCTTTCTGATGGGATTCGCCCCACTGGCCATGGCCATGGCCAGGGGGACCAGCATGAGCCGCCATAACATGGCCATGCGAACCTTGGTGTCCGCCACATATGGTGAATTGAACGAGCAAAAATGATGACACAAAAACATTAAAAAATTATGGGGACATCACGGGATATTGGGATATTTTATGCAATACCATGGGAAATAACAACTCACCAGGGATACGCCGGCATACATTTCACCAAGAATAAGACATGGGTACCGGATATGGTGATTAACTTGTGGATTTTGGGTGTACCCTTACTTTTGGACAAACCCATGCACCAACAGTTGTTGCCGTTCAACACTTTTCACCAGTTCGACACAACATTGCGTTTTCGTAAAGTACCAGGCGACTTCAATATCAGGAAGCGATGTAGCGCGGCATCCCGGCCCTTCCAGAGAGCAGGAAACCCCGACACTGTAGCCAATGTCCACGCAAAAAAAAAAACATACAAATTCAACACCACCAAACCAACTGTGTGTAATACGAATGTGAAACAATTTTCTTGTGCCCAATAGTCCAAAGGTTTCTTTGAAGGGGATTTGATGAACGCATGTTTTTGATTCCTGAATGCGTAGCAATGGTTCCCGTTTCACTCTGGGGGTCTGGGTGTTGAGGGTGTGGTCGCTCGAAGTTGCCCAACCGTCCGCAACCGTCCGCAACCGTCCGCAACCGTCCGCGTGAAGGCAGTACCGTGCCTATGATAAGTTCTGCAAGAAGGGTCACTTTTGGAGGTTTCACATGTGGTTTTGCTGCGTTTCGCGTGGCACGCGTGGCACTTTGTGACATTCAGATGTCTCTGGCAACGTGTCGAAGGTCGTTTTGTGTGGCACACGCAATACTTTTTGGGACGTTTTTGTAAGATGGGTTGCAGTTTTTGTGGCACGCGCAGCACTTTGGACGTGTCCATCGTCATTTATGCGTGGCAGGCGCAGCACTTTAGACGGTCGTGTCGCGTGTTTTTTGCAAATCGCATTGTCTGGGCTGCGTCAAGTGCCGTGCCGACAAGGTGCAAATTCCGTGGCAGGCGTGGCATTTTGTGAGACGTGGTGAAAATTGACGGAGCCCTCGCGCGAAACATCGATTTTGGGGTGATCAAGGAAAATTCGTAGGAAAACGTCGATTTTGAAGCTACAAAGTGTGAAAATTGAAGGAAGTCTCGCATGAAATGCTCGTTTTGATGTTCCCACGTATCTCGTCTCGAGTCTCCGGTTTTCCTGTGGCTTCCACACCTGAGCTGCTTGCAGCCATGTTTGGTCACTCCACCATGACCCATCATCTTGATACCACTCGTCCATTCCATCGGTTTCCTCTGCATAACCGAGTTCGTTCATTTTTCCTTTCTTTCCAAAACCTTTACTTTTTGCCTTGCCTTTACTCTTTCCTTTTGTCCTTCCTTTGCCTTTGATCACTCCTTTCCCGTCGCCCTTGCCCTTTCCACTTCTATCTGGGCAGTTGGCCGAGATGTGACCAAATTTCTGGCACTTGAAACATCTTACTTTTGTCAAATCAGCATCACACATGCTTGCACCATGCTTTCTACTCCCGCATTTCGTGCACCTATGCCCTGAGTTTCCTACTGCATCCAAATTCCACTCCCCATTACCATCGCTAGCTGTCATGTCATAGTACTCCGCTGCACTCTCAGACTCATTTCCTAGCTGGTACAACTGTTTCTTGGGTTGGAATTCTGCAAAAGCCCTTTGTTGCTGTTCCCATCTCAACGCTGCAGCTCTAAAACTTTGGTACGTTTCCCCACTGGTATGGTGCAGACAAAACGTTCTGACACTTTCAGGCAGTGACCTCAACAACACTGCAACTAAGTCTGCTTCTGCAACTTGCAGCCCAGTGGCATCAATTGAACTTGCAAGAGTACCCAAGAGCTTGCCATAGCGTGCATTCTCATAGTCGATCTTTCGGATGGTGTCCGTCACAACAGTGCTTGGGCTTGTCTCACTGGCATACAAACTGAAACTCTTGTGTGCTAGGGCCGTGCGAAAACTCAATGCTTCACTGCGGGTTCTCAAACTGTATTCCATGGTGAGTTGTCTTATCAATTCAAACCCATTTGAACTTTGCAAATCCGGGTTCATTCCAACTTCTGAACTTAACAGGTTGACCCCTTCTGTGTAGGCATTAATTAATGTCACTGTCCTGGGGTGTGCGTTGAATGCACTCTTGACGATCGCCATCAGTCTCCTGCTCCTCGCTCTCTGTGCATTGTTGAGGCCATTCCAACCTAGAGGACTCGGCCAACGCTATCTCGGCTCCGAATTCCAAAGACACCTGCATGGCCCATGCAGTGAGATCGCTGGCATATGTCTGCCATCCAAGTATCTCCAGTTCTCTCGACGACCACTTGCCAGTGTCTGGCACTGGTGGGCTTCCAAGCCACTTTTCAGATTTTTAGAACACATCCAAGGAATACTCACCGCTACTTCCAGGCACATGCATCGGGTCTGTCCCATGCGGAAACATGCTGTCTCAACCTCAGTACCTGAATAGGGTCCAAACCTTGTGTCATCCTCAGGGATTTCCTGCATTCGTTCATTCTGTCGCCAACATTCAGTCCTTGACAACCTGTCAGTCCTTGTCGTTCCAGTCCTACCTGACCTAGACCTTGACTTAAGAACCACAGCCTTGACCTGAACATGCAGTTCCTCACAGCAGTTCCTAAACATGCACCTTGCTGCACTCCACGGCCTGTGCAACCTTGAAATCCTTGACATCCTTGAAAACCTTGGCATGCACTTTGCTGAACTCCACAGCCCGTACATCCACCAAAACCTTGACATGCACCTTGTTGAAACCCACAACCTGTGCAACCTGTCAAACCTTGGAAACTTTGTCCATTTAAGCTATTGTTCTTTGGACTACTTTGCCCACAAAAACCATAAGTCCTTGGATCCATAAGACCTCCATGTCTTCTTTCAGGACCATACCCAGTCGTCATCGGCAGCATCTGTGGACCAGCAACTCCGGCCCCAAAAATGGAACCTCAAAGCGCACATGTGGTGATCAGCTGTCTCCGGGTAATCAGCTGTCTCCGTTCCCTGGCTCCAAATGTGGCGATTCCCTAGCCCCAATGCGGCGATTTCCGATGCAGCACGACACAGGCAACATTCACCAATCCTTCGCTACTCTGCGCTACTCCACTCCGTACTATATTTTAATTCAATTACACAATGTAATTAACACGATATCGAAACGATGGCGGAGTAAGAAAGCCTTCAATACGTCACCTTGCCAAATGTTTTCCTAGCAGATTTCTACTCCCATCCCGATTTAAATTTATACTATTAATTAATAACGGGATTGATTGAAAAGATCATGATTCATATTCTTTCTGGAGTCTAGAGGGGCAAGGAGATTTGCCCCCGATGGCAGTCTTTTCGCGCAGATTTCTTGGCAAAATGGACCTTCGACCGCTTGTTATGGTGTACCCGCTACACTGGGATCGCCTGTTTTCCTGTCAGTACCACAGTTGAAATTGATACCTTGACTAAGCAGCCGCATCCTCCAAAAGTGGTACAAGACCTTGCAAAGCCTGAATTTGCTCCTTCGCCAGATTCACCCTTTTTTCAGCAAGATACCATTCAACTTTGGATGACCGTTCATGGTATTAATTTGGAATTTCCAGCATGGAAGAGATGGGGCTACGGTTTCTGTTCAAAGCCATTCGGCGATTCTGGTTTGCAGATTTTTCAGCCTTTAAGCGGTCCAGATCAAGATCGCCGCCGTGCCTTTGGAGTGGCTTTTGTACACATTTTGAAAATTTGCCCAAAGCCTGTGCAGATTCATGTTAATTTTCCGGACGCATATCAACATGGCAAGAAGCGCAATCCAAACCTTGGATGCCTCATAAGATTGACCATGTTGATATTTTATCTTGCTTACGTGATTTGTGCCAAAGCCGCTCATTTGCGGATCAAGTCGTGTTTTGTCCAACGCAAACATTCATTTCACTATTTGACACTGCTCAGACCCTGGCCAAGCAAGGTTCTGATTTGCACCAGACAGACTCGTACAAACAAGCTTTCCAGTGGTATGTTGAACATTCCAATTGTGTTTTTGATCGTCAGAAGTTTATGCTCAACATTTGTTTGGCCCGAGATCAGTTTGCTCAACAAAACAAATTGACGTATTCTCCAAAATCCAAAGCTGGTACCTTTTAGTCAGACCTTGAAATGTTCACAGGACCATTCTCCTGAATATTTAATTCATCCTGCCGATTTTGCCGGACACTGTCATTCGTTAGGGCCCTTTCCTGCATTTAGCCGTAAACTTAGGTTTGTCTTTGGGGAGCCTTTTTACAGGGCGCTGATCTGGTACCTCACCCAGTTGAGGTTTCCAGACACTGGCCTTGAAGCCACAAAAGGCATCACATTTTTAGAATTTGCGATGGATTTCGAGTGTGCGTCCGGTATCATCTTGCCAGGATCGTCACAGCGCAATAAGAACAAGGATGGCTCTGTTAAAAGAAGGGGTGCCTCCATGCAGATTTCTTTTGTGCAGGATTCTCATGTGGAGCCCGACCAATTTCTTGCACATAAAATTATTCAGACCAATGATTCTTCAAATAAACCTCGATTTCTTTGACTGCTTGCGGCAGATCTGGCAACTGGTCGGAAAGATCCCGTTTCCTTAAATTTAGTTGCGCAGGCAAACCGGAAACAAAGGCAGAAGCGATGAGCAGACATCGCATCCAACAAGAAAGACTCAAGCATAAGGACAAATTGGTTTTCGAAGCCTCTCCTGTCCCCCTGGGAGAGCGTGCGCTTGTTTTTGCTGATGCATTTAGGACTGTACTTCGACATAGTAATTCACGTTTTCATTTTCAGCCCCTCGATCATGCCACTGCTGTGTGCAGGGCTCTCAAAGGTCATAGTTTGCCTCCTACAGTATTGCCGGTCTTTTAGTCAGACCTTTGTTGCTGTGTCAATCCACGATTTCAGAAGAAATTTCCAAAGCGGCACATCGCTTTCATGTTGGTGAATGGGAAGCCGCTTCCCAATGGCATTTGTCATGGTTTCCGGCTTATGACAAGTTACCAATGCGGCCAGATCCTCTCTAGCGTCCACGTGAGCCCGACTGAGGCTCCCTCTTCGCAGCAGGCAGTAGGGGGGCTCTGCCTAAGCCCGCTGTTCCTGCAACAAAGCGACACACCTAGAGGGGCAAGGAGAGCCAACAAGGCGCAGTAAAGTATTCAATAAATACAATCATTCAAATGGAAGCCGGCCACCTGCATGAAAACCCACTTCAACTCACCTAAGGGCTGCAAAAGGCTGATGGGCCTTCTTTTAGCGGCAAACAATCAAGCCACCAGACGCAACGAAATAATAATAATGTTCAACGACACGGTGGGATTTCCCTCCGTGTCCAAGGTGAATCCTGTGGTTTTTGGTGGGCGTTTTTGTTTGTGGCTCCGGCCCCCTTTCTTTGTTTGCTTTGCTGTTTCTCCTGCTGGCGAAACGCACATCTGGCCGGGTGATATGCGTCGTCGCTGCTGGTTTTGGTTCCTTTTTGGTGTATGATTTGCCGAGAGATGAACCAAGGTGTTATAATGTTTTTAATTTTTTTACCCGCTTCTCCCAATGTCAGGACCGAGCCTCAGAGCGAAATCCGCCGCAACAGAGGAAAAAAAGACAAAACGAAATAATAATAAAAGGGTCAAGCAGCAACCGATATGCACCCCGCTTGCTTCAACAAGAAACAAAATCATCTACCAAACTTCCGGAAGAACTTCTCAAAAACCGGCTTCGATCTTCCTAGTTCTTTTACTAAGCTGTGCATATGGTCCAAAATGGGACTGCCAGGCGGTCCCATTTTTGGGACCGTGTTTAGGTTCATTTTCTTAAGTTTTTTGCATTAGGGTTGCAGAAGCGCAATGTTTTGGTTTCAATGAGACTTTGTGGCTTTATGGCGGACGGGCAACTAGGGAGGCCCTTTTGAGCGAAGTCGGTTTTGAGAAAGTTTTCCAGACCCAGAATTGGGTCCGGTGGAGCAAGCAATTTTGTGGATGATTTTGTTTCTTGTTGGGGGAAGCGGGGTGCATATCGGTTGAACCCACTTAAAGTCAGCTTCTTACAGCAGCAACCGGACTTGGGACGCACAAAGAGAAAAAGGTATAAGTTGACATTCATGTTCAAGCTGCAAGGTCGCAAATCTGCTTGCATTTTTGTGGTCGGCGCCCGTTGCCTTTCGGCGGGTCGCACTTGAGACTCCCGAGTGGACCAGCAGGGATTCTAACCACCACCGGCAGTCTCACAGCGCTGGCAGACCAATGCCATACCAACTGAGCCATCGGGTCGCCTACAAATCTGCTTGCATAACATGTGGCAGCGAAATTTCTCCGGTGGCTGACCCCATTTTTTTTGGGTCCAAATATGGACCCCAAAATGGGGTCCAGAATTGGATCACATAAGCAGATTTGCGACGCACTGGCATTCTCTCTCTGCGTCCCACTTTGTTTCTTGTACAGTCGAGGTCCCTTTCTGGCCGCCATATGTTTCGACTGGTTTTTTGGATCCTGTTTTGGGAGCCATGATGAAGCAGGCTTGTTGGCATTCGAGGCGCTCTAAGGCTTACCGAGGCTGCCCGAGGCACGCATGGCAGGAGCTGCTGTGGAAGAAACCGCCTTTGAGGACGTCAATATGTGGCAGGCACCAGTTTCGCAGAAACCACCCCTTATGGGAACCTAGAATGTGGCAGGGCCAAGTCTGGGAGGCGAGACCTGATGGGGAGTCAATCCGTGGCAAGGCCAAGTTCAGAAAGAGACATGGAAGCCGCAAGTGGGAAGAAGAGAACTCCGCAACACGAAGGCGTCACCGAGGGAAGGAGAAGGTTTGCTTTGTCTGTGGTTTGGTTTTCGATGGGACCGCTCAATGGACTGTGTATAGGCCGATTACCAGTGCTCGGTTGAGGCTATTGACGTTTAGACGGCATTGCATGATAATTTACAATTCTTCTTTTTGCTGCGATTGAACGCGAGTAAGGACCTGGCGAGAGCCATGAAGGCGTTGGACGGGAAAAGTTTGAGAAAAACAAAGTAATGGAAAGCAACCTCCCTGCGGATGCCCAATGGGGTGT
This sequence comes from Cladocopium goreaui, assembly GCA_947184155.2. Classification (NCBI taxonomy): domain Eukaryota; class Dinophyceae; order Suessiales; family Symbiodiniaceae; genus Cladocopium; species Cladocopium goreaui. Next base: position 178,493 of record CAMXCT020002002.1, read on the forward strand.
GTGGCACATTGTATGGGGTGGAGGGGAAACAAACACAAAACCAAAACCACAAAGCACATCATTTTGTATTTCTCAAACGCCGGAAATGCGAGGGCGGGCCCGACCCCTTCGTCCAAGGGGGGCTTAAGGGGGGGCTTAAGGGGGGGCTTATCTGAAGGGGTTCCCGAAGGGGCTTGCCCCCCCCCATCGAAGGGTCGAAGGCTTAGGGTTCGAAAGGCTTAAGGGGGGGCTTAAGGGGGGGCTTAAGGGGGGGCTTAAGGGGGTGTTAAGGGGGGGCTTAGGGGGGTAGGGGGGGCTTAAGGGGGGGGCTTAAGGGGGGAAGGCTAAAGGGGGGGTGCTTAAGGGGGGATTAAGGGGGGGCTTAAGGGGGGGGGCTAAGGGGGGGCTTAAGGGGGGGCTTAAGGGGGGTGAGGGGGTGAAGGCTTAAGGGGGGGGAGCTTAAGGGGGGGCTGGAGGAGGTTAAGGGGAGGCTGACTGGGCCTGCCACAAACCAAGTTCAAACAAAAAAAACGCAGAACTGGGCCTGCCACAAACCAAGTTCAAATGAAAGGGGTCCTGCGCAGAACTGGGCCTGCCACAAACAAAGTTCAGATAAAAATATTCCTGCGCACAACTGGGCCTGCCACAAACCAAGTTCAAAAAAAACATTCCTGCGCACAACTGGGCCTGCCAATGTGACCCATACCCGGGTTCCTAGCCATGTCGTTATGTAGCTATTTAATCACTGAGCTCATTTGAGAGCTTAGATCTTGCAGTATCTAGCTATCCAGCTATCTCGCGAGGTAGCTAGCTAGGCATCTATAGCTATCTAGACCAAGGGAAAATGAAAAGAAAAGAATTTGAATTTAACAAACATTTTCCAGCCATTAAAAAGGCTTGCTGTTTACTTATAATAAAAAAAATCAACTATCCTCCTATCTAGCTATCTATCGAGGTAGTTATCTAGCCATCTATAGGTATCTAGACCAATGGAAAATGAAAAGAAAAGAATCTGAATTTAACAAACATTTTCAAGCCAAACAAGGCAAACTTTGAAAAAGAAACACAAAAAAAGAAATGAAAAACAAAAGCCTATCGAGCTATCTAGCTATGTAGCCAGGTAGCTATCTACCCATCTACAAATATTTAGACCCAAACCATTCTCTTCCTGGGGGCTGCGTCCCCCCCAACCCCCCCGCTTCTTTTGATCCACTCCCTTCGCTTTCAATCACCCTCTTCTTTTCCAAACCCTTCTCTTCCGTCACGTCTTGCTTCTGGGGGGAATCCACTCCCTTCGCCCTCAATCACCCTCTTCTTTTCCAAACCCTTCTCTTCCGTCACGTCTTGCTTCTGGGGGGAATCCACTCCCTTCGCCCTCAATCACCCTCTTCTTTTCCAAACCCTTCTCTTCCGTCACGTCTTGCTTCTGGGGGGGGCTGCGCCCCCCCCCAACCCCCCCGCTTCTTTTAATCCACTCCCTTCGCTTTCAATCACCCTCTTCTTTTCCAAACCCTTCTCTTCCGTCACGTCTTGCTTCCCCCCGCTTCTTGTAACTCTATTTCGTCGTCCTCGGCCTCCCTTTTCTTTTTCAAACCTTTGTCTTCCGTCACGTCTTGCTTCTGGGGGGGGGCTGCAGAAGTGGTTACAACTAGGTACAACGAACCCGCACACCAATCTTTCTTTTGCCCCCGCCTGGAAAGCGCCAGGCATTTTGTCTTGTAGCTGCCTTTGGCAGCGGGAGCAGTGTTGCTACAGAAGAAAACCGATTTTGGTATCGCACAGTCAAATGGCTCCAGCATCCCCTAGGTAGGAACCCCTGTTGAAAAGGAACGGTACGCCACAATGCCATTCTTGACGGTGCGAAACGGTGTGAGATTCACAACTGCACCAAAAATCTCTCTGAGCTTGTAACCATGGCAGGAGTAGCGCTACCTGTGCAATGATGGGTGGGGAATGAAACGAAGGCCATGTTCGAACAAACTGCATTTGGCATCTTGAGTTTCCGTCGTGTCGTGCAATGGGACTGAACCGCCAAAAACCATGAAGAACCTCGGATTATTGTTTTTACACCTACAAAAACCTATAGGTGAACCATCTGCTTCAGGAATCTGCCAGCGTAGCACAGCACATGTCTGACACAGTGCGCAGCATTGGCCTTTTTCATCTTGCGGAAGAACGACGCAGGCTGCAGAAGCACACGGAGATGAAGAAGCCGGATCAGGCCGCAATGTCTATGTACAAGCGCTCTTGGGATGACATCCATTGAAGCCCACCTTGAAGCCCCCCTTCAAGCCCCCCTTCAAGCCTTTTGAAGGTGAAGGGTACTATCAATTTTAGTCTTTGGATCCTTCCTGCCCCTTCAAGCCTCTTCCTCAAGCCTTAAGCCCCCCCTTAAGCCCCCCTTTAAGGTACCCCTTAAGCTCCCCCCCCCTTAAGCCTTAAGCCTTCCCCCCTTAAGCCCTCCCTGAAGCCCCCCTGTGATTTATTTTTGTTTACGTGTCTTCACAATGCAGTCATGCATGTTGACATGTATACTTAATTCATATCTCTCATGCGCACTCCGCATGGCTCAAGATTAGCAGCAATTCCGCAGCATAGAAAAGTGTCCGCCGCTCACTGCTTGACACAGGTGTTTAGGATAGTGTTCCAGGGCTCCCTTAAAGGGGAAAGCTACCTCAAAGTGGTAGCGGAGCCTGTGCCTTCGCCAAGTCTAGATCCGTGTGCCGAACTGCCGTTCTCTGCATACATTCCGTATATCGGACTTGCGGAGGCAACCTGTAGGTCAAGTTAGAGTAGCTGCCATGGTCTTAATCCACAACATGGATTCAGATGAAGAACAACTCCAGATTGTCTCTTATGAAGAGCCGGAAGCATATGCCGCCACCAGTCATTCCGAAAACCGGATGGGCATCAAAATGACACCAAAAGTTCCACCCCAATTTGATGGCCAATCAAGCTGGTTTGAATATGAAGATTTAATTGATGACTGGTTAGGGATCACAACATTGGATGCAGATAAACACGGACCATCATTAAAGAATGCCCTCATTGGTTCCGCTTCTTTTTATAAGTCGATGCTCGATAATGCCCTACTCCGGGATCCGGATCGTGGCCTCGCTCATTTCAAGGACACATTGAGACCATACTTCGTGAAGGGAGTAAATCATGTGTTCCTTTGGCGATTCCTCCAGATGTTTCGCACATATCGAGGCCAGAGCGAATTCGTGCACTGGATAGGGCGATTTGAGATCGCGCAGAAGCGTTTGTTGGCTTCTTGGTCCGATCTGCTGGACATATCCGATCTCCCCGAAGCAGGCACTCAGGCATTTACGGCAGCACTCACAGATGAGCAAAGACTGCACTATAACCAGATAGTAACAGATGAAAATAAGCTAGCTTATCAACAAGAACTGAGAGAACAGACCATAACCAATAGAAGGACCAGACATGCACAGCAGTTTCCATTGTCAGACAATTTGATGTCACTGATTTTTCTAGTGCAAGCAGACCTCAACGAGCAACAGCGAGAGCGCTTTGTCTCGTCCATGAACATCCGTCAGATTGCAATGCCTCAATACACCTATCTCCAAGTGAAACAGCTGTTCTTAGAACTTTTTGCCGTTTCCCGCACAGGTGTTGCAGACCCAAATATCACGCACCGCAAGCGGTCCAACTTCTACGTCATCGACGAGGGCGAGACCGAAGAAGGTGAGTACGGATTTTGGGTCTTCGATGAAGAGACGGGTGAAGAAGGTTTCACAGGTCTGTACACCGAGAACGAGTTCTGGGTTCTCAGCGCCAAGGGTTCATACTCTAAGCGCCGCATCTACGGCAGGTCCTTCAAGAAAGGTAGACCAAAAGGTTATGGCAAGAAAGGAGGAAAGAAATCAAGACCCGGCTTCCGCTCGAGGTCAAAAGGCAAAGGTTTTGCAGCATGGGAAGATGACCAGCAAGACACGGCTTTCTGGGGAAAAGGCAAGGGCAAAGGAAAAGTAAAAAGGGCAAGAAAGGAATGATGAAAGGAAAGGATTCTTTCAAAGGAATGCCTTCATGGAAAGGAAAAGGAAAAAGTGATGCGAAGAACAAAGGAGGAACCAATCCATTTTTGTCACAACCTCCACAAGCTAATGTAGCACAGGCTGCATCATCCAGTACATCACATGCCCCTGAAAAACAAGAAACAGCCCATGCCGAAGAAAGCTGGAGTTACGACTATGACACATACTGGACAGATGACTGGTCAGGTTATGAATCCTACTATGGATATGACGGAGATTACTCCCAAGGTGATTGGTACAATTGGTCGTACTTTGCTTCCGCTGAGGAACTGACCGACTCCGAGGACAAGCATTCAGACGTCAATTTCGAGGACGGACAGACCGACAAGATCAACCGGTTCTGTTTTTCAGGCATCAGCTTGTTCCGATTGTTCGGACACGAACTTGTAGAGGCCCTCACATTCGTGCTGCTTTTCTGATTTGAACAGGTCCCTATTGAAGAGCATCCGCCAAGTTGAGAAGAGTGTTTCTACCGGAAACGGTGATCTGCATTCGTTTCAGCCGCGCACAAGCCCGCTCGATTCCGTCTCTACGGAAGAGTGTGTATTCCTAAATTATGATCATGGTGCCCAACAAGCATTGCTTTGTGAATATGTAGATTTAGGTTCTCATCCGACTTATGTCATCCTTGACTCAGGTTGCACTCGAGCCATGGGATCTCGCTTTGCCATAGATCGCCTTGTACAGGCTTGCCAACAACATCCCAAGCATGATCACATTTGGTTTTCTAAGCAACCATGTTCAAGTAAGTTTTCATTTGCCAATGGAGAACAATCTACAGTCAAGGAAAGGTTAGTGATTCATTTTCGCAATGATCGTGCACAAACTGGTTGGATCACAACATGCGTTGACATCCTGGACAAAGGTAAGGTTCCTATTCTTTTTTCAGTTGAACAAATGAGGAATCTTCGCGTGAACATTGAGCACACTCCTGTAGGTGAGTTCATGACTTGTCCACTGTTTGGAATGCAACGCACCGCATTGGCGGTCAGTACATCCAACCATCCAGTCCTTGACATTATGGCTCTTGCTACTTCCAGTTGGAAACCGATGTACAGCTTTCAGTCCGAAGACATCACATGCCCAGCATGCAATGGTAAACATCGACCACACACCAACAAAGAAGGTTGCAAGAGATTCAAGGGATCAGAGCCTAAGCCTGCAGAGGTGCCGAAACCGGCCAAGCCTGATTCTAAGAAGATTGTCAAGAAAACAATTCCGCCTGATAGTAAGTTAGAAGTACCAGCTCAACCTTTTGATCCCGATGATGAGCCAATGGTGGCCTCTGGGCCAAGTTCCGGTTCGAAGGACGGTATCCCTAGACGTCGGGAACCTCAGATTGAAGAAGAAACTGAAGTCAAACCGGAACCAAAGGTTGAAGTAAAACTTGAAGAGAAAAAGGAACCGTCACCTAAGGGAACTTTGTCACTAGCACTTCAGAGAATTCATGATAAGCTTCAATCACCCACTGAACTTCTCAAGTTGCATTTGAAGCATTATCACATGACCACTGAACAATTCAAGAGAAGAACATCGGCTCTGAAGTTACCAACAGAAATCTATGACAAATTTGATCAGATTACAAAATCATGTGACACATGTTCCACTGCCAGGATTGCACCATCGAGAGCTAAGGTTTCAGGAATCCGAAGTGAAGTCTTTGGTGAACTTACCTTCATCGATCATGGAGAAGTTCCGATCAATCAACAGTCTAAACTTTAATTCCTGCTTATGTATGATGGTGCAACCTCTTTGACTACTGCTTTTGTAGTTCAAAACAGATCTGATCCGGTGACGATTTCCCATCTTCAAGAATACTTTGAAACTTATCAGCTGAATCCAAAATACGTTGTTGCCGATCAAGCTTTCATGGGCATAGAGATGGAGAGTTACTACAACCGGCACAGCATCAGGCCAATCTCTCTAGGACCAGGAACACCATGGCCAAATAGAGCTGAGGCAGCCATTCGCATGTTTAAGAAACAGGTCTCATTAATGCTAATTTCCTTGAAAGATGATCCATTGTTTGCCAACATAACTTATAAACAGTTGTTGAGACAAGCCTGCATTTCAAGGAACACCATGGTAACACTCGGTGGTGTCACTCCTATTGAATTAGCATTTGGCAGAAGACCTGCCGATCTTACGGCGATTGAGCTAATGAATCCAGCTCAGCTCACGACTGAGGCCCCTGCTCCTGAGAGACAGATTGAAGCACTAAGGTCACTGGCGATGCGAAAGTTTCTAGAGGCAAAACAATCAGATGACCTTCGAAGAGATATTGCGAGTAAACTTCAACTTAGTGATGGACCATTCTTTCCTGGAGATAAAGTTTACTATTGGACCGAAGACAAATCAAAAATCAAATCAGACGGTTCACATGGAGGAAAATGGATAAAAGGAAAGTTGGTTTCCGTAGATGGCAGTATGGTTGGAGTTGATTTAGGAACCAGAATTGTGAAGGTCAATATCAGTAAAATAAGAAAGGACCATAATCCTATTGAGGATACAGACATTCCTTTAGAACCAATTGCACTTGCCAGTGCCGACTTTTCGGCCAAAGCTGCCGCTGGTGCCGAATCTTCGGCCAAGGGCGCCTGTACAGCAGTGAAGTCCACTTGCCGCTCAGATGACCATGCAAATAACATCATAGAACACGATGCCATTCAGACAGGTCCTGAAGGTATTACATATGGTTGTTATACATGGGAGCCAGCTATGACCGGAAAATTAGATTTCCTTGAGCTGTTTAGCGGCTCCGCCAAGCTTAGTCAAGCGGCAGCAATGCAAGGACTTCGAGTCGGCGCTCCAATAGACCTCCGCACAGGTTACGACTTGCTCACTGCCGAAGGCCGGCGAAAGGCAATGGAAGTCATTGAGCGACAACAGCCAAAAATCATCCACATGGCACCTGTTTGTGGACCATGGAGTCAAATGCAGAATATTAATGATCCTGCTGATACTTATCAAAAAAGGAAAAAGTATCTTCCCATGGTAGAATTTTGTGCAAGAGTCGCTCTTTATCAGATTGAACATGGCAGATTTTTCATCATTGAAAATCCTGCGACTTCCAAGATTTGGTTTACCAAACACTTTCAGCGCCTTCTCATGAAGCATACCGTAACCTATGGTACATTAGATATGTGCGCATTTGGTATGAGAGACCCAAATGGATACTACTATTACAAACCAACATCCTTACTTCACAACTTTCCTGAGGGAGTCTTGAATCCAGTTTTCAAGAGATGTAATAGTAAATCCAAAAATGATCCAAAACATTATCATCAACCATTGGAAGGTAGTGCTCCAGGATATGGATCAAGAACGAAGTTGGCACAAGTTTATCCATACCGATTTTGCAGCACTTTGATCAGATGCATCCTTCCATTAGGAAATTCAAGGGCTCTCTATCCATCGCAGCTGTCACTTGCAGTAGACCTGCTGGAAGACTTAAATCTCGATGAACTGCGAGGAGTGCAAAATCAGCTTGCCGCTCTTACGGCATCCGAGCATCCGGTGTTGGCAACTGACTTGTACGAACAGGGTCTTCCAGTACGTGACTATTACACGAAACGCTTGCTCAACCGCATTAATGCTCTACCCTCTGGTAATGTTTATCATCCTGTTCAGACCGAAGCACAACAAGATGTCTCACATGTCAGACAGATGTATCTAAGTACGTCCATGTTTGACAACGCAATCATTTTTCGTGGTAGTTTTCAGTCATTGCGAGTTGAATACCGCCACACACACGGCGTACTCTTACTTTGGAAGAAGAAAGATGCGTCTCATGTTTTTCTGCGCGTACATCCTAGAGATGTCGCAGTTGATTGCTAGCCACTGGTCAGCAATATTGTTTTGGAACAATGATGGAAGTATCCCTACAGATAATACAGATGACATTCCTGAACAAAACACCAACATCGACCCTCCACCGGGTCTTCCACCTCAGCAGAACAACGGCCAAGATGATGAACATCCGCCTGAACATCTTAACACACCACCTTCATCACCACAACTTCCAGATGTTCCTATGCCTGACGAACCGCACACGCCGCATCCCGGCTTTCCTCCTGATGATGATCAGTTTCACACACCATTTCATTCACCACCAAGACCAAGTGATGATATGCCTGACGATGAGATGCATTCACCACAAGATGATCCACCAGATTTGCCACCTCATCCATCATCACCACCTGATCATCCACAACCACCATTTCCTGGAGCCACTGGCAACCCTGTTGCTCCAGATACAATTATTGTGCCCAATACGATCATACCACCAAACATTGACGACACACCAATGACACAGAGCACAAAGCGTCCACCAGGTGATCCACCAATACCACCTGCAACTAAGGCTCGACCATCTAGACAAATGCCTCCTGCGTCTTCAACCCAATTTCAGCCTAGTAACCATTTGGGGGGTGATACACAGCCATCAGTCACACCAAACGCGACCACACAACCCGCTGTAGTCGCTCCAAACGCTTCGAAACCGAAGAAACCCAAGCATGATTCTGTGCCTGATGACTTTGATGATGACGAGCCTGATCCAGATGCCGCACCATCCGGACACAATGGACCACCGATACTTCCGCTAGACGGAGATGAACCTTTTAATCCATCGCCAATGCCAGAGAATGATCCTCAACCAGACACTCAAGATCAGCAAGAGCAACAAGAAGAAGAAGAAGAGGAACCTGAAGAGGACACAGATGATACAATTCCTTATGGTTCAACTGATACAGATGAGACTCTTGACTATAATGATCTTGTTATTGATGATTCAAAATGGTGTTTCCTGTCACAGGAACAAAAGTTGTGCAGTAATACTGCTTCATTCTCTGTGCCTAGATTGATTGATGGTTCACCAGTAGCTCTGAGCAGTGTTGAATCTTCCAATTCTATCGGTATGTCTTATTCCGTTGTCTCGGAGAGACAACGCACCAGATGCCGTAAGAATAGATCTGATATCATTGAAGAATATCACGGCATTAATGAAGAAGACAAGGCTTTCATGACATTGTACTCCATGACAGACAAATTTTCTTATCTTGTTGGCAAGAAGAGAAAGGAAGCCACTCAACAAGAGAAGAGACAACTTGCCAAACAGTTTTTAGATGCAAAGAAGGCTGAATGCCAATCATGGATTGATAATGAAGTTTTTGATCTTGTTGACATGAGAAAAACCAGAGTTCGGAATTTCGTTGCCGGAAGATGGGTTCTTACCGTAAAGAAAGACAAAGACGGTAACTTCCAGAAATGTAAGGCAAGATGGGTCCTCAAGGGTTTCCAAGACAAACAGAAGAACACCCAGCAGACTGATAGTCCAGCAGCGTCACGTGCAGGTTTCCGATGTGCAACACAGCTGGCTGCTAACTATCACTGGGACTTGTACCATATGGACCTAAAGACCGCCTTCCTCCAAGGTGAAGCCTATGATGAAACTAGAGACATTATTTGTCAGATTCCACCTGAGTATGGTTATCCACCTTACATTGGTGCTAGGCTTAAGAAACCTGGTTACGGTCTTAATGATGCGCCAAGCCGTTGGTGCCAGATCATTGATAAAGCCTTACTTGACTGCGGACTTGTTCCCACACGCGCAGACAGATGCACCTATGTTCTGTATGACAGTACTTCTAAGACAAGGACCTACCAACCACCTCGTAGTGTAACCACCGAACAGGTAACTATTTCGGAAGCAATTGACCATCTTATGGATCCGGTAGCCCGAAACAATGCTCAGGGACGCCGACCGCATGGTTTTATTTGTCTTCATGTCGATGACCTGTTCATGGCAGGTGACAAGGTGTTTGAGTCCAAGGTCTTGTCCAGTCTGCGTAAGAACTTTGCTGTCGGTTCAGAAGATAAAAATGACATTATGTTTGTAGGACAACGCATCAAATGGAAGACCCATGACAAGTATGGACCATACATTTCTGTTGACCAGAAACTGGCTGTCGATGCAGTTGAAGAAGTCAAGATTGATAAGTCCTTGAAGGATAACATCCAGTGCAATCCACAACTTCACACTGCTTATCGATCAGTTCTTGGACAGCTTAATTGGTTACAGAGTAGGACACAGGTCCACATCTGTTACAAGTTTTCGCGTTGTGCCTCAGCCGCTGCTAGTCCGACCATAGGTGATGTCAGGGAAATCAACAAGGTTGTTCGAACCCTCAAGAGTCAATATGTAGATGGCAGATTCTGGCCTTTGAAGGGTTCTCAGCGTATCCTTGGCATGCCTGATGCATCCTATCGTAACAACAGTGATAAGTCTAGTCAGCGTGCTCATGTCATTTTCCTAGCCGAAGATCGCAAATTGCCTTCCAAGGGAACATACCGCAATTCCGGTTACGACACGCAAACACACCGTATAGACGGTTCCAACTCAGCAACCCGTGGATCGATTATTGACTATGAGAGTCATAAGATAACCACTACAACACAATCCACAACTGTTGCCGAATTGAATGCCTTAATGAAATGTTTTGGAACCTGTTTGTTTTTGCGTGCACTTTGGGCCGACATCAGTGGTGAGATCGTCCCCATACACATCCGAACAGACGCAAACAATTTAGTCACCACAGCTCAGACAACACACCTACCTGAACAGAAGGAGACCCATCATTTAATACAAATGTTGAGACATGAAAGTAACACCGGACACTTGGATGACCTGAGCCACATTGCAAGTGAATACTGTCTGGCTGATCCACTTACTAAGTCAACAGCGAAACCAGATCAGTTAGTGTCATCCATCACCACTGGCAAACTTGAGAATGTTGATACGCACCCGCCATTCCGGTCGTTACTCAAACATAAGGCATTTTTAACTACATGGGTCATTGAAACGTTGTCAGAGCCGCACAATGTATTAACATTTTTCAACGAAGATATTTCTGATTATGTTTTTGCCATGCTATACTTCGAGGAGGAAATTTTTGTCTCAAGAAAATTTGTGTCTGCAATCTCTTGGCTCACAGGGTTCTTATTGTTTTTCTTTGTCGCGACGCCCGGACTCACGTCCCTTGGCACTGTTCTTGAACCCAGAAGCCAATTCTTGGAGACACCTCGAAGATCTTGTTGAAGATCGATTTCTCAAAGGTCGCATCAAAAGGTTGACCAACTCACTTCTCTTTTATGCCTCCGAAGTTCTCAAAGCATGGCCGCACAGATCATTCCGCCTCTGCGGATTACACACCACGTGGCTTTCGCAGTCCTCGTGGCAACCGTCCACATCACACACCGCGTGGCGGTAATCCAGACAGAAGACAAAATCGCGACACCCGGACTTACGAATCTCGTAGCAGGGTCATAGACGATGCATTCGGCGCGCCTCTTGACTCTGTGCAGTCGAACAGCCGCATTTTTGCTGAGTGCATTTCTCAGGTCCTCAGAAAGCAATCCGGTATCAAGACCAAAGAGGACCATGATTCCGCATTAGCGGATAGCAATTATGAGACCATGTCACGTCACTTGTCTTATATCTTTCGGCATACGAAGTTAATGCACCGTGACGGATCATTGTCCTTACATGAGCTTATTAGCCATCCTGGCACAGCCAGAAAAATTCGCGCTTTGTACCGTGAAGGACCAAATTTTTTGCAAGATTTTGACTCTAATGAGCTTTCAATGCAGGTCCGACAGAGAGAAAACACTGTTACTTTCCTTATGCCCCTGGCCCACGTAATCTGCGACTCGAACAAAGCCAGGGCCATGATCGGCTATGTAACCACCGAAGATTTCCAACCAGGCATTGTTCCGATACCGGACACGTGGTTTAAGCCAGCAGACTTCGATGATGAGGTCAACAGGGAAAGCCAAGCCGACCTGCTTGATGGTCTCGACATTGCGAGCATTTTTATCCGTTTTGAGAGTGGACATTCCACTGAGGTCGAAATTCAGCATTGCCCATTTAAGCCTGATGTTTTCCCACTAAGGTACCTCGTCCATGGAGCGAACGAGAAAAATCTTGAATCCATCCGAAGACTAGGTTTGCTCCCAGGAGGCACCCGTGGTGGAAGGAACCATGTGCATTTCACTCTTGATACTGCACTCAGTACGATCAGAGACGTATTACGTCCCGAATCAGACTGCATCCTAATAGCCAGACCTGGTGCCGTTACCGGCCTTGGTCCAGTGATCACTCACAACCGGTATGTCCTCACCGATCAGACCGTGCCGTTCAATCGCTTTTGCGGTGTTTGGTCCTTCGTTGATCGATCCTGGCTTGTTGCACCGGAACCGGGCGAGCTAAGGCGAATGAATGATTATACATCCAATATTGACCTTGCCATGCATGTCTGCCACCATCAACTTTACTGGGAGAAGAAGAATGAGAATGAACAAGATGGTTTCACATGGTCACGTTCCAAATATATGGAGTATGTGGCAGAAGAAATCGAGAAACTCCCAGTTGTAAAGAAGTTTTTGGAAAGTTTCCGTAGTGCCGATTCCGGTCCGGCCAGGCCTCTGCGAACAGAAGCAACTCCGAACGACCAAGAGCTTGGCCCACCTGAGACCGAGGCAGAAAAGAGAGTAAAAACTCTCAAGGCAGAAATTTCCGAACGATTTAAGAAACATCTTGCCAAAGAGCGAAACAAGGAGCAGTCTTCCGCCTCGGAGAGTGAAGCTCCCAAAGGACCTGTTAAGGCCAAGCCTATGCCAAGGAAACCGAAGGATGCCGCCGCTGCGGCTAGCTCAGACCCAGCATCAGGCCAGGTTGATCCTGACGATGAAGTTGATCTTCAAGCAGCATCTCCCTGGGGCGGCCGCCGACAGGTTGTCAAGACAAGAAGACGCCGTGAAATGAACGCTCAGGCAAAGGATTTGTTCCGCGATGCGGACGCCGCCCAAAAGTTTTTCACTAAGTTTAAAAAGGATACAGAAGAAATTCAATGGTTTCCTCGCCCTGCGGGTCCTCAATGCTGTAAAAATTTTGAAGAATGTGGATGTTCAGAGGCAATGTTCTGGTGCCACCCTTGTGGCTTTGCCTACTGCTTGGAATGCCGCACCTGCGGCTTGTCTTGCAAACATAATATTGTTAATTTTTCCTCAGAGTTGTCCTCCGACTTTATTCCAGACAGCATCGGCTCATCCAACTCACCTTTCGACATCGAAGAACTGGTTGATGCCGTACTGGCTGAGTCGTCGTATTTCGGCGCAACACGTCGAGAGCATGCTCAAAATCGCCAAGACAAATTCTCGGAACTGATCACGCATCTGCGTGAGGGCCGCTCAATTGGAAACACTTACCTTCAATCTTTTGCTCGTCATGGAATTGAAGATTTTGATTATACCGAATACATTTATGAAATGCCATTTGGATGTCGAATTCCGACTCTCCAGGAGCACTTTGTTGATGCCCAGGACCAGACGCCTCTTCCGATCTGGCGACCTGAGGCTTTCTTCAAGTACCCTGATGGCGGTGACCTTAAGTCAGAAGAGATTCTCCGTTTATTGGAACTCTTCAGATCGTGCCTTCTTGGTAAAAGAGCAATCCTTGGTGTTACCAAGCGCACTAAGGAGAACATCCATGAGTTTCAGAAGGACACGTATCAGCTTGGTATTTTGACTTTGAATCTTGGTCACATCAACCGTCTTCCGTTTATCGGAGGTTGCGCCAAATTTCCAAAATGGGTACGAACTGATATCAACCACCGTGCATTGCCACATTTAGTGTTCCGTAATGCGGCCCATATTGTGTGCCTGTGCGAGGCGTCCGATGAGTACGGTGGCATTGCCGTCCATCGAGAACTAGCCGATGAGTACGGTATGATTGGCATGGTAGTGCATCCGCACATCCAGTCACAGTCCGTTGCAATTTTTATCCGTGGCTCACATGATACCGGCTCCTTTATTGAACTTTTGTGTCATCACCAAATTGAAACCTCTACCAAAGATGCACCCTTTTGGATTTTGCATGGTGCTATTTTTCGTGTTTGCCATGGCATGAACACGTCAGGAGAATTTGTTGATCCTTCCACTGGCGCTCGTGTTCCGAAACCGGACATCGAGAAAAATGCCGAATCTACGGTGTACCAGCACGATCGCCCACTTGCATCCTCACTCGATTTTCTTGATCACTCGATCTGTGAGATCGACGGAGATGACGACCTTGCCGTCTCCGGCGTGGAAGCTTGTGAAGTGAATCTTGGAGCCGACACTCATGACGTCCGACGTCTCATGTTAGCTGAATGCCGCATTGCGGTTTTTCATATCTCCTCATACGCATGGAGTAATGCCTATAAAGAAACGTGCCAGAAATGGCTCCAATTTGTCGCAAGCTGTATCGAACATCAGTGCGACTTTTTGTCCGGTGACGGGAATCTTTTCGCACAGCGAAGCTTTAAGGCAGATGATCACTCCGACTACCGGACATGTATTTTAATTGACATTTTGGAGCGTTTCCTTCAGCAGATTAATCTTCACCGCAGCCCGATAAACCGTATTACGTATAACGTAGTTTCATCGACCACTGCAGCCAATTACATCCGCAGTATGCGTGGAGATGACTCTGATTGTGATTCAATGCTTTTAATTTCTCTTTGTTACGGTAAGCAGATCGCTGTCACGGAAGCACGTGCACAAGAAGAATCAGCCTCTGCCGATGGGTTCGCAGGATCTGCCTTCTCCGACGAAGTTATGCTGAACGATGTTGAACAGCTCAAACATTTGATGGCATACGACCTTGGTCTGGCAGAAAAGGACTGTGCATGGCACTCACCTCTCCTTGCTTACGCCCAGTTGAAGGCATTGAAAAATATGCGCATCCGATCCAAGGAATCTGAAGATAAAAGACGTGAAAAGTGGATGCAGCGAACTCAAGGATATCTCGAAAAACGAGAAGAGAGGAGAGATAGTGTTCCGCCGCTGCGGACTGACTCTCACAGAAATGTTGGACGCACTCGAAGTCGATCGATCAGCAGGACCAGAACATATCGACCCAGAGCTGAAACACCAGCACCGCCTCCGGCACCTGTGCGAGGTCCAGCAGCAAAGGCCAGACCAGTTGAACCTGTGAAATATAAAGCTGCACCGAGATCCTTGAAAGAACCACCAGCTCCGACGTCATCAGGATCTTCCTCTAGTGCTAGGCCGCCTGTAAAGGCTCCTCCAGTTCCGGCTCCCGGACGAACACTAGGTGCACAGCAGCCAAGACCGCCTCCTGATCCACCGGGACCGCCGAAGACTCCACCGCCGTGGAGAGAGAGATCTCAGCAGACTGAGCAGAGGCAAACGACCAGAAAAAGGCCGATCAACGTACCTGAACCTCCGGCGCCTCCATCCCGAATATCGGGTACACAATGGCTTAACCAAGGAACAGCTTCCAGCTCTTCCTTATCTCGTAATTACGATTACAGCTATGATCAGCCGTCGCACTACAGAGTAAATCCCAACACCACTCAAGTAGAATACGTCCCAGGGTACCAGATACCCAGACAGCGTTGGGTCCAGAAATATGACGGATCGTGGCTTGACATGATCCCGCAGACACCGGATCAGTCCATTTTCTTTCATCAGACCGGTGAGCTAAGAAGAAGGAACGAATTGAGCTTTTACGGTTACTATTTCACTATGGGCTTGTAGCCCCAGAAAAATTGCAATGTTCCGCATTTGCGGTCGCTTTCGTCCAATAGAAAATACCGCTTTCCAACAGCGGAGAGTAGCTTCTGTACAGTTTTGTTTTTGTCTTCGGACCGTCTCACAGCAGATCACAGGCTGAGCGCTACCTGTGAAACAGACTTGCATGTTCCGACACGAAGAAAATTTGTGTCTGTTTGTGATTTATTTTTGTTTACGTGTCTTCACAATGCACTCATGCATGTTGACATGTATACTTAATTCATATCTCTCATGCGCACTCCGCATGGCTCAAGACTAGCAGCAATTCCGCGTGTACAAAAAGAGTGTAGTCGCTTCCGCTTGCCACAGGTGTTTACTTAGGTTTCCAGGGCTCCCCTAATAGAGGGAAAAGCTACCTCACCCCCCCGTGGGGGCTCCCCAAGCTAGGGAATTTTCACTTTTCCCCCCCGTGGGGGCTTCCCAAGCTAAGGAATTTTCACTTTCCCCCCCCCCGTGGGGGCTCCCCAAGCTAGGGAATTTTCACTTTTCCCCCCCGTGGGGGCTCCCCAAGCTAGGGAATTTTCCCCCCGTGGGGGCTTCCCAAGCTAGGGAATTTTCACTTTTCCCCCCCGTGGGGGCTCCCCAAGCTAGGGAATTTTCACTTTTCCCCCCCGTGGGGGCTCCCCAAGCTAGGGAATTTTCACTTTTCCCCCCCGTGGGGGCTCCCCAAGCTAGGGAATTTTCACTTTTCCCCCCCCGTGGGGGCTCCCCAAGCTAGGGAATTTTCACTTTTCCCCCCCGTGGGGGCTTCCCAAGCTAGGGAATTTTCACTTTCCTTTCCTTGCCTTTTTCCCCCCCCATGGGTGCTTCCAAGCTAGGAAATTTTCACTTTTCCTTTCCTTTGCCCGCCGGACAGTTTTCCCAAGCTATGGAATTTTCACTTTTCCCTCCCTTGGAGGCTCTCCAAGCTGCGGATTTTCAAATAGCTAGACAACGACGCCTAGATAGTCCCCCAAATCCCGTGTTCTTTGAATGTGTTTCCATGTTTTTGCAATGGTTTCCTTCAAAGCACGGTACTTTACACTTTTGTCGCCATAAAACCGGTCGAAAACATCATGTTCGACAATGCTTCCAATTCCCTTATCTCCCAAACCGTTGAAAATACCGCTATTTACAGTGTTTTCTTCAATTTTTCCATGTGCCAATGCCGGTAGCCAACTCCAACATATATATAAGAAATCCTTCCAAAACATTGTTTTTGACAGTGTTTTTCCAATGTTTCCAGTCAAACAGACGGTAATTTACACGTTTTTTGCCATAAAGGCAGTAAATCCTTCCAAAACATTGCTTTTGACAGTGTTTTTGTAATGCTTCCAGTCAAACATACGGTAATTTACACGTTTTTTTGCTATAACGTCAGTCCAAAACACTTGTTTTTGCAGTGTTTTCAATGCTCTGGCATCCAAAAACCCTGCAAAATCTTGCTATGTACAATGTTTTTTTCATTTTTGGCCGTTTTTCCATTGCCGGAAAGCTACCAAAATGACCCAAAATTCCATTTCAATACCCTCTTGCGCTCAGACACCCAAAAATCCTCGAAAAATGTCGAAAACACCACCGTATTCTGGTCTCGGTGCGAAACCGTTTTTGGGGTCTGGTCTCGGTGCGAAACCGTTTTTGGGGGCCCCCCCCCCCAGCTAAAGCTGATATAGCGACTGCTATATTAACAAATGTCATTGAGCATTTAGTGTTGCTGTTGCCCCCCAATAAGCACGCCTTCACCGCCAAAGCGGTGTGGGCGGATTTTGATATTTACAGTCCCCCCTCTGATTTGGAGAAGGGAGGTGGGATCTTCTGAACGAAGCCCAAAGATTATTGCTTCTTGATTCTTTCTTCAGCTGGCTTTAGACGTGACACAGGCTGCCAAGAAAAAGCAAATTCAACATTGCCAGCTTGTGCTATTGAGCTATCATAAAAATGACTTCCTGGTAACTTTCCCAGCCTCAAATTCTGGAAGCCAGCCTTAAAATACTTAGTAAAAGTGGTTCCTGTCAAGCTGCACAGGGCTGACCTGGGCGTGGGCAGATTCTTCAGTCCTGCAGCATCGAATGCCACTGATGCACTGTCATCTCAAGCTTACAAAAGGACTCGCGCAATGCGCTGGCACTGTGAATCTGTAATATTGATCCGCAGTGCAAAGTCTGCAAAGCTTCAACCTGCCAAAACTACCCAACTCCATAGCACCAAAAGTGGCAAGGAATGGCAAAAGTACACCCGGGATCAAAAGGAACAGCCGACCGAGAGCATCCCACAGCCCCGTCCTGTCGACCCTTCTCCCAAGAGTCTACCACGATGGAGGAACCGCAGAGGTCTGCACCGTTCAGCGTGGATTTCGCAGCAGAAGCCTCTTCAGCCGTGGCGTACCTCGCGTGACCAATACAACCCAAGTTGTAACATATTGTAACCCGTATTTCATCATCTTCATCTCAGCAACCTGCAACCCAAGTTGCATCTTTGAAGAAAGCAACATTAATCTTATAATATTCTGCTCATTCATGGCCGGTGTATTCGGTTAAGTCGCAGCAAGGTAAGTCCCAGAGCGTTTGAACATGCTTGAACACAGCTATTTCGGTTTGTGTAGCTTCAGGGGAAAAAAGTCGCACACATGCCAAATGTTTGAACACATTGTACCTTTAAGATCGCCGACCTGTCTGATCCTACTGGTCACACTACAGCAGCTGTACCCTTGCCCTTGCCACGGAAGATCTCGACCCATTTGCTCTTTCCTCCAGCCTGTTAAAAACCGCCAGATGGGCATATCATGGCATACTGCCACTGGAAGGGAACCTAATGAACGATGAACTGTGAAAATAATGAGGATCGACCAGGATAGAAAACTATGAGAGGAAGCCACAAAGGGTCGAAGAAACCACGCGGAGAGGAAGCAATAAGTTTCACAAACTAGACCGAGTTGCCAGAAAGGCACAAGAACTGAAACGGCAACACGCTAAGAACTGAAACCTCCGAATCTATGCGATCCCCGTTTGTGATTTCAGGTGGCCTTACTTGTATGCGACTTGTACATCAAGATACATCAAGAATTGGTGCCCGGCTCATCCACCCTAACGCCCATGCCAGACATTGCCAGACCCAAGGGCGGCCTGGTCAACAAGGGCTTGGAGGTCCTTCCATTTGGCCTGCTCGGGGATGTTGCCAATCCATAGCTTTCTGGATGGGTCCTCAACAGATCTCAACCGCATCAACAGCAAACTGCTGTGACTGGAGGGCTGCGGAAGCCAGCAAATTTGTGGCTTGGATTTCACTCCTCTGTGCTTCTTCACCGCAAGATATTCGATACAGAAGTCATAGCTACGAAAAGATTTGGCTGTTATATAGATCATCCAAACAAAAAAGTTCCATCCAGGAGCTTTGCAGCAAGAAAGTCAGTTGCATCTTGGCATCCGCACAACGCGAAGCTGCGGGCTTCGCTTGCCTTTACCTTTGCCCTTCCCTTTAAATGGAAACCTTAGGTGTTGACATGCTGTGGTCCCTGATACTAAGTCACACGTTTGTTCAGCTGGACATCTGATGATTTCAACATCCGCAAGTGTGCCTCAATTACCTGCTAAAGAAATAGAATGCAGACAAGGGGCATGGGCGGCATTCCACCAAACATCATCATGCCCTGTTGCCAGCCAAATAAATGTAGCATGGGTAAGCATGGGTAAGCATGGGTATCAGTAAGCTGTCTGATCAGAAAATGAAGCTTCATCTTTGAAGGTTCTGTAGCATACTGGTCAGCTCACCTGTTGGAATAAAGATCCTCCCCAGAAATCCAGTATTTCCGGAGCCTTATGAGACTTTCTGTGCTGTGTTTCCAGCCTTGCCACCATCCCATGGCGCAAAGCCCGGATAAAAGCCATAGGAGAAGCCCTTGCCATTCCAACCTGTTTGGCTCCAAGCTCCAAACGGAGGATGTCATCCATCGTAGAGGGGAATACGTAGGTTTAGTCTCAACAAAAGCGTTCAATAAGTTTTATCACTCCTAGCTCATAGAAGCCAAGCCCTTTGATTGATATCCACCATCCTTTCCCAAGCCAAGATATTACACTAGTGTGATTGTTTACAACAGGATTTGATTGAGATTTAAGATCTGTAATGTCTGTAATGTGAGATCCTTTGCTCTCTTGCCGCGGTCCTCCTTTGCCACCCCAGCCGCCGCCATAGCCCTTGCTGTACATTGCCTGACATTTCACTCACGATTGCTAGGCAGCCAGAGACATCTAGCGATCAAGAAGAGAACACCTCTGCTCTGGACTGAACAGGACAGAAAACACTCATCCTTCATCAGTCCTTCATCCTCCAC
The DNA here is from genome assembly GCA_947184155.2 of Cladocopium goreaui. Classification (NCBI taxonomy): domain Eukaryota; class Dinophyceae; order Suessiales; family Symbiodiniaceae; genus Cladocopium; species Cladocopium goreaui. The sequence continues at coordinate 198,473 of CAMXCT020002002.1, forward strand.
AGTCCAGAGTTGTCCATCAGAATCTAAGTTCTTACATTCTTAGTAAGAACAGCACGCTTAATATGCTTAATTCAGAGTTCTGCCAAGGTACGGCGTTAAAACCCACAAGTGCTTAAGTGGGCCAAGTAGGCCAAGTAGGCGAGTCTGGGCTTCGAAGGAATCCGAGCTCCTTTGAGCCTCAAGCAACGTCGGCCCCACGACACTGCGGAAATTCCAAGGTAACTGAACAAAGGAAGCCATTTTGAAAGGGACAAATTGCTTCAGGTGTGCTAGGCTTTCCAAGCTTGCCAGGAGAAAACTAAACTTTTTTTCATCCAGCTGGTCTGTTGATCATGTTCACAGCATCAAGGCACTGTTGCAACTCTGCATTGACTCGTGAACGAAAACTACGGAGCAAGTGTATGCAGCATCACTTTGGGCTACCCAACGCCATTGAAAAGTTAGATAGTGATGATAGTGGAATTGATTGGAATTGTATGCATTTGTAGAATTGTATGCTACTTTTGTAAATTCATATTCATTACGTTGGGGATCGATGCAGGGCATTCACTCTACTCAGAACAGGGCAGTAAGGCACAGCACAGTAACCTGAATACGGAATTCAGGTTTGGGTCTTGCAACATTGGTCCAATTCGCATTCCAGGTCATTTCATACTTTCTGCATCTTTCTGCTATATATATATAGTTCCATTCTTTTCTCAGCCATTGTTGCAAAGACGAGGTGAGAGACTCTCGAGAGTCTTTCGTCAATCACTTTCGTGTATCCATCTCACTGTACGTAGATGCCTGGAGCACTCGAAACCGGAAACGACTAGAGTCCCAGGCAAAGAATTTTCTAAGTTCACCACTACATGTCACTACATGTTTCTCAGCGATGTCTGCTTTTCATGTCATGGCATTTTGCATGTCGACTGGGAACGGCTCCACCAATTCCCAGCCTCAAGCTTTCTCACCTGCAGAGTTCATCAGCGAAAAAACACTGGTAGCGATGTCCAAAGTCACCATCACTTGGACCACTTGGACCACTTGGACCACTTGGACCACTTGGACCATGCAGCTTCGGGCCTTTCTCCCAGGAATCAACCACGATGGATGAGCCGCAAAGGTCCGCACCATTCAAAGTGGCCTTTGCAGCTTGCGCTTCGTCTGCAGTGTTGTACCTTGGTTTGACAAACGATGCCAGATGGTGCAAGTCTGACAAAGGCCAATCTGGCTCAGAGATGCTCAGAGTTCAAGTTGACTTGACGGCATTTTCTCAAATTCACACATAAGCAGGGACAAGAAGCAGCAACAAAAATCACAAGGATGATTGTGCCAAACAGTTTGCTGATCAGATTTTTGAGCCAAGTTCTTATCTAAGGCCCCAGCACCACAGCACCCGTACCTTTGCCTTTGCCACGGAAGATCTCCACCCATCGGCTTTTTCCCGCCTGGCTACAGCACGTCCACATTGCGTGCTCTGTGCACTGGTTCTTCCACATCTGTTCTGTGCATTGGTTATTTTCAAAAGGAATTTCAATAGGTCCACGACGGTTCGTCACATCTTCCAGCTGAGAAAGCAGGTGCAGAAGTGAAAGTGTGTTTGTGTGAATGTGTGCATGTAAGTATATGTAAGTGGTACCTGATACTTGTGATTGACACCAGCGGAAACACAACCACTTCCCCCCTACTGTGCCTTGTCAACCAACGCCTGCAAATCCTTCCAGTTTGCTTCCTCTGGAATGTTTCCAATCCAAAGCTTCTTGGCTGGATCCTCAGGGATTCCCTTCAGAATTCTTGAGGTAAGTCACAACTGTCCAAGTTCAAATACTTGAGGAGTCACTGCAAAATGTGAAGTGCATAGAGCAATGAGGTTAGTACCTCCTGAATTCAACTTATTCAACCCGCAAATTTCACAATCAGAAACCGTGGCCGGAAAGCTGAATTGTTGTACAAAAACCAAGGTCAAGGCAACGTTCAGCTGTGGGCTGCGCTTCCCTTTGCCCTTGCCCTTTCCCTTAAAAGCGAACCTTGGCGTTGCAAAAAGCGAATGAGAGGCATGTCGAAACAGATTATATACACATTGAAGTCTGACACTGAAGATTTGATCCTCAAAACATGATGTTTGCTGCCAATGCAGAAAGTGTGTTCAGAACCGGCTCTTCTAGGTTTCCTGCATCGGAGGCATCATCATGCCATAGTTGTAGGACATCATGCCCTGCACCACCGATGCAAAAAAAACTCCCTCGAAATAAGGCTGACCAGGAGAGAATAAACTGCGCAGCATTGAGACTTCTTTACATTACGTTTCTTCCCCAGAAATCACACATCTTTGAGCCAACTCACAGAATGCTAAACTAAGTAAACTAAACCAAGCAATGTCAATGTCTAGGGTTCTATCTGATTCTATCTCTCTCTCATAGTGCTTCAATGTACATCGGAGCACATCGGCACTAGTCGCACCTTGCCGCCATCCCAAGGAGGATAATAGAAGCCTCCCTTGCCCCAGCCGCCTGCGAGGATCCCGTCAAATGATGTCTTAGTAAAGTGTAAGTGACTTTGAGATTAACGCATGGACATACATGTTATATATTTATATCATATTCTATCACATTATATTACTGTACTGTACATCATATTTAATCATTATTCTATCATGTTGTAGTCAACGCTTGCGATCTGCACCTGCTTTGGATTGTGGAGATCATTGAATAGAAAGCAAGTAAGAATCTCACCGTAGCCCTTGTAGTCACCGTAGCCCTTTCCGTACGACATGTCCTGACAGCCGCAAAATGTAAATTTGAGCAGCTGCATTTCAACAGCAAAAGAGAGCACAATTTGCAGACAGGGATTGGCAGTGTCCAGTACGGATGTTTGCAATGTCTGAAATGAACCCGTCATTGTCCCATGCATTCATGATCTGAAATAAGTAACTCGAGAAACGCAGGCCATTAGTCATTTTGATTCTCAATGGCTTGATACTCGCTAGCTCAGCCACAGCTTGAATAGAATGCCAGAATGCCCTTTAATTCTGTCCTAAAATATTCATGTGTTACTTCGTAATTAGTCTCTACCTAAATTCAATTCCTTGATTCTTGTGTGCCGCTTCTTGTAGAGCTAGTGGTCGTTGTTGAACATGTGCCTATAGACTGCAGCAATTGAGGCATCTTTGCACTGCCACATTCTGTCCCGCCTCTTCAAATGGTTTGCGAATTGGATGCGATATGCTGGGTTCTCTGTGCGAAAGTTCGGGGGCGACAACAGAAATGTGTGTCCATGCGAGGATGTACTTGCCTCATACTTTGAGCGTGCAATCTCGTAGCGTGCTTCTCGTGGTTCCATGAGCCATGCTTTTTTCCCATTGAGCCATATCCAGGCAGTGTGGAATCGTGGAAACATGACAATTTAAGAGTGATGAGAGCCAGACATGCTTCTGGATTCTGACACGCCCTGCATACTGTTGGAAATGCATCCGGAATGTAATCACTTCGCTCGCACAAGCTTTTTGGTGGGCTCTTCGGCTGCTCATCATCAACCAAATCAATGGTCCGCTTGCCCACCTTCAGCTGGCTCCAACCTGTGGTTTCAGCTTGAGTGCCTTTAAGACATCCTTGGGGCCAAAGTTTGGGCGCCCAAGGTCCTTTTCTCGGCCTTTCAAAACCTTCGGATGTCTTGCTCGTCTTGCTCATCGCTTGAGTCTTCTTTGGACTCTTGTTTGGCTTCTTGGCAGGACTGCGAGTCCGACTCTTTCCTTCCTGAACCAACAGGATGAAAATGGATGAAATATTTGATGTCTTAAGTATGAGAAAGCTCGGATTTTGATTCATTTCCGCATACATTGTTTTCTGACATCATTATTCAAGCCGCGAGCACAAATCTGGATTGCAATCCACTTGTGGAAATATCTCGGTGCTATTCCCTTCGGGAAATCCTCACAATTTATCCACCCAGTCCAAATCGGACCTACTTCCCCCTGTCCCAGTCTGTTCCCAGTCCTCCTTCCGCTCGCTCCGTTCTTTCCGCTCTTTCGCTTCCTCTTTGGTTTTGTTTTTGTGGCATGCGGTACAAAGAGTCTGCAGATTCTCCAGGCCACATAGACCACCTCCGCGCCACACGGGCACAACATGGTCGGCCTGCCATAGGGAACCCTCTGTGACCTTGGAGGGTGATTTGATCTCAGGCGCCAGCTCCTGGGCAGTTTTGTGCAAAAATGCAATGAGCAACTTTGAGCAATGAGCAAGGACTAGTTTCAATTATATATATATATATTATAAATATATGATTGGGTATAGTCTGATTGAGAGCTCTTTGCAGTGTTTGAGAACTTGTCATCGAATCCATAGAAGTTGTCCACGTTTGCAAGAAGTGGTGCACGTTTCACAGAAGTTGTGCACGTTTCACACGCCCCCCTAATAACGTTCGTGTTCAACTGCTGTGGAATGGACGGCTCTCATTGGGGGCTCTTAACCAGACTATCCCGATATGATTTGTTCAAGACAGAAAATAGGAACAGCTGACATGACTGTTGACTCCAAGTTTTGAAGAAAACTCTTCAAGTCATACCAGCTCCTCCAAGCTTTCCTGTCTAGAATGTAGATTCAAGAACCGAACTCACAGCAACTAGCCCCAAATTGAGAAACAAAGTGAGCTGAAAGGAATCCATCCCTTGGGCTGTCCTCCAATTTCTTCTTCCGTCGCTCAGGGCTTGAAGTCAGCAGAGTTTGCCACAAGTCGTGACAGTCAACTCCACATTTTTGACACACCCCACGCTCTAGGTCGAAAAGCTGTCGCCTCAAACTGGTGCCGTTTCTCTTTCCAAAGAACCGTGCCCGACAGTTTCCGGAGCAGAACAGGTCCGTTTCATTCGCAGAGGCTTCGTGACTGATTGTCTCACCATCTGGGCCAGGCAGGGCAGCATCCAGCGAACTGGGTTTGATGCTGTGAGAATCCAGAACTTTTAAGCATTCCATGCACAACAAGGTCGGCTCAGAGTCTTCATCTCTGGACATCGGCTGCAAAAACTTCAAGGTATGCCCTCCAAGTCGTCCCTGTGTGTATTGCACACTAACTTGGCATCGAGGTAGAGTCTTGGCCTTGACAGGGAGACTCCTATGACCCATCTGACTATGAAACTTGTCACCCATCTCACTATGAAACTTGACCTTCAAGAAGACTTAGACTAGCCCTAGGGCCCTAGCTCATATTGCTCATAGGTGCAGATTCCAAGAGCGTCTGCCCCAACCTCGTCTGCAAGGCTTGTCTGGCTGAAACGGATTCGAGACCCAGACAAAGAAGGCGCTGATCGCAATTGAATTTCGTGTGCCTCAGGGATGAGGATTGCATGAAACAGATTTTGCCTATTGCATCAAAAGTGCAGAAGCCGATCGCAATAGCCTCCAGCATGTCCAGATTATTGAAAGATATTGAAAGTAGACCTTTGGGAGCAAGAGAACATCAACAAGTGCCCAAACAGCTATCCCCAGTCAAACGAATCCTGCCTTGTGGGCAACTCCTCTCCCAAGCTTTTGCTGGTAGGGACTCAGCGCTTTCCAAGCCAGTCGAAATGCTGCAGCCTCCCTCTCAAGCTGTGCACTATCCCCTACCCAGTGACTCTCTACATCAGCTCTCAAGGTCAATCCGAGGGGTTTTCCGTTGGAATAAACATGAAGACGCGAAGTGTGAGGTGAAACTTCGAAGCTGAAATCCGCATGTCCTGCCAATGATGGTATTGATGTCTGGTAGTTGGAGACTGTTGCAGATGTAGCAGCTGTAGCCTCAAGCAGGGAAGAGTCTGCGAGTCAAAAAGTGTTTGAGGCTAGGTTCAGACTGGTTCAGACTATCTGTCCTGAATCATGCCCAAATACCTCAAGCAACAATGCAGTATGCGTTGTCTAAGATTAGAAAAAGTGTTCAAGCATCCAAAATCTCTCATTATGAAATTAGAATTCTTTACAATATATATATATATAATATAACTACTATCGTAACCGAGATACATCATGCAATGCTGTCACCTCCCTCAAGCGCTGGCGCAGCTGCATCCAGCGCTGCTCTTCTGCAGTGACAGCCATGGCCGTCTCTGCGGCTGTCCAACGACCTTTGACTCTGCATGGGGATCCAGCTGCTAGCAGCAATAGAACATCCACTGCCTGGAGTTTTTTGGCCAAAAAAATAATAATCGGCAAGGTTGGTCTTGGGAAAGCGATTGGAGTTATGGTATGTTATGGTGTGGAGTGTGTCCAAATATGTTCAAATGAAACACATCATTTGACAGAACTTCAAGAGAGGAGATCTGATTAGAAGAAACTGGCCATTCGTGCTCAGTCACTTCTTCAAACAATTTTGAATTCATTTCAGTTCACTAAATTCGCTACAAAATACTCAGTGAATTCATTTCGTTTAGGCAGTGAACCAGGCTGCAGAGCCTTCTGTTGCCCGTGTCGATGTAAACGGTCTTCAGCTTGGCAAAGCCATGAAGCATCCGGTGGCAACTCAACAAAAATGGCCAGAGATGCAGCAGACAGGTCGACGCCCACTGCCTTGGTCAAACAAGTGAACAAAGTAAGGCATGGTATGGCATGGTTGAGGGTTTCCAAACGGAAACTGATGTAAGAGGCAAAGGAATCATATGTAGTTCGACTTAACTCCATCAATGTTTCCAATTTCAAAAAAAGTACACTGTGCTCACTTGTGGCTGAAACTTGATTAAAGCCTGACCAAGGAACACAAGCAGTGACACCAATGACGGCCAAGGAAGGTCCACCCTTGTTCATAAATTTTGCAATGAGGCTCTGTCGAGTGATAGGTGGTGTTGACCCATCAATGCGAATCATGTCGATGCTGGCAGCCACCTGGGAAACCCGGTCCAAGACTCTGATGTGGTGTGCAAAAACCACGGCTTTTTGGCCTTCTGCAACACAGACCTCCAACTTCTCCAGCAACCATTTCTCAGCGGCCACCAGTTTCAACAAACCACAGCGTTCAAAGTCTGTCAATGCAGAGGCTTCAGCCTCTGAGAGTGAACGCGAGAGCCTCGCAGAGAGCGCCAGGCGGATGATGCGCCGATGCTTCGGAGGCAAATCTTCCAGCACTTCGCTTTTTTTCCGTCGCACCATCATCGCATCCCGCAGCAACAGTGCCAACTGCCAACTACGACGACATCGTCCTGGAACCAAATGGCCTGAAAATGACAAACTCGGTTCGTCATAGTCACGGGCAAAGGCGTGGAAAGAGTCTCCCAACAAACCTGGTCGCAGCAGGTTTGCTTGAGTGAAAATACCCAGATAATTTGACCGTGATGGAGTACCGGAAAGAAGCAGGACACGAGGTACAGGTTTCAGCAACTCAAGCACTGCTTGTGTGGCCTGACCAGCCTTTCCATTGATCATTCGAAGGCAATGGGATTCATCTACAATGGCTATCCTCCACTGGCGCTGACCCAGATTCTGAAACAGCAGCCGTGCCATTGCAAAAGAAACAATGACCACCTGTGTGTCCCCCAAACTGTTTGGGGATGACCCAGGCGGAAGCATGTCATTGGACGAGTGGATGACATGCACATGGCGAGGTTGCAAAAGGGCTGGAAGCCATGTCTCTAGCTCTTCAGCCCAGACTAAGCGCATGCATGCAGGGCAAATGATCAGAACAGGCCACAAGTTGTAAGCTGCCACAACTCCAAGCGCTTGTGCTGATTTGCCACATCCCATCTCATCTGCAATGAGGCAACGACCTCCCAGCTCCAGCACTCGAGAGACACCTTCCCACTGAAAGCTTCTCAAACGTGAGAGATCAGGAGCTCGATGAAGAGCTGCTTGACACAAACGCTTGGCCTCCCGCTGTGCTAATTCAATTCTCGCCAGAACTGCCTCAGGATCCAGCCTGGCCCTTTGGGGTTTTTGCACTGCCTTTTGGTCCTCTTGGTCGTGACCTTGGCCAAGACAAGTCCACTGAACTGGCTCTGGAGCACCTGCTGCAACAGCCACGTTAAGAAGATCTCGCTCCCACACCCCTACGGCCTTGGTGCGAAGAAGATCCATCAACGCATCAAAAGTCAACACTTCAGGCCAACTTCTCCAGTCCTTGTCGATCCCATTGAGCAAGTCCATCGCCCAATCACTTTCAGGTACCCAGTCCTTGTCCTTCAGGTATTGTATGACAGCTGTGGGAAGCGTATCTATTCTGATTGTTGCTTCTGAAACATCTGCAATTTGGTCAGCGACTCTCTGCAAAGCCTCTAGGAACTGATCGAGTTGGCACAGGGGAAATACATAGCCAACTCGCTGCGACACTTGTTCGTTGGAACCACTGGTTTCCTTTGAGTCTGCTGGATTTTGCGGCTCGCCATAGAGAATTGAATTGCTTGGATCAAGCCAATCTTCCCGTGGCTCACTGCAACCAAACCTCGGATCCAAAACAAAAATATTCAAAACTACATATGTGTTGCATTTCAACCAGCATTTGGGTATACTTCAGAAGAAAACAACACAGGGTCCAACTAGCCAAGGCTCTTGGCTTCGCCTGCCCATGCTTGAAGCTTGGCGCAGTCCCGTGCACCTTTGGAATGGAGACGCACATGCTGTAGTGTTTCCAGCTCCAAAACAATTGCAACCGGATCTTCCATATCCTGGGACAATGATAGAATGTGAAAATCAATTGGAACAAGCAGTTTCAAATCATACTTCACGACTTGACAAATTCCCCCCAACCCGATCTGTGAAGGTCCTGCATGCGTGCGACTGCTTTCTCCACTCTTTCAATGTGTCCAGAGGCACAAAAAAGGAAGAGACCGAAGCGGCCGTTGCGGTGTCGCAGAGGCTTGCCACAAGAACAACGCAAAGTCCCATCTGCAACAGCCCAAAGAAGTTTACGAAAGTCCGTGTCACCGATCTTTGGCCCCTTTTGTTTACGTTTTTTGGCACTTGTTTTGAGTCTCACCGGCTTCTTCCCCTGGAGTCGTGATGATCCACTTTGATATGTTTGTCGCAAAGCCAACACCTCCTGTTGACTAAATCCACCATTTTCAGCCAGTTTTGCTGCCAACTCATTTTTTTTGCCAGTTGAATCCAAACCACGCTCCCGGCATGCATCTCGCAACTGGCAAACCCGCAGCTGGACAAAATCTGCCTCGTTTGCACACGGTGCAACCGACATGGCTGACCTTTAGATGTCCCATTGTCGAAACCTACTTGATGGATGTGTAATTGTCAAGTACTGCACCGATGTGTTCACTGTCTCTTGACCATGACTTTATTAAGTTGTAAATATGACTGTGGTTGTTCTTGTGAGACGTAGTTTTTTGGTGCTTGTTGCCCTGACAACGTCTCCGAGTGACATCACAATGAACGGCAAAAGACATAGCTCACGGCGCAAGGATTCCAATCTGCGCTTGCATGAGTCATTTTCTTGAAAAACCATGAAAAACCCAAGTTTGCAAATGAACCGCAGGTTCCAGTTCCCTTCCTATTTTTGGGTTTGGTAAGTTTGGTAGACAAACGAAGCACGACTCCCAGACCCAGAGCGAGTGTGAAGACAATCTAGCGGTGGCTACCGCAACCCACATTCAATCAAATGCTGCTCAAAACAAGCTGGCATCGCTAGCCAAGTGCTGTTTTATTTTTCCCTTTTGCTGCTTTGAAATCGATGCTCGCCTAGGCTGTTACAGCCCCAGTGAGTTGAAACGAATATGCATTTCTTTGTACATTCACTGCACAAAAGGCCCTGATGTCCGAGGGAAGATAAGCTCCCTGTCCACTTGAGTCGATAGTAATGACTTCTGTGTTCTTAGATTGAAATTTCATGAATTTTGCCTCAAATTTGGCCACAGCGAGCTATGATGGACACCAACGGCTTAGCGCAGCTGCCAGTGATAAAAAGCACACAAATCATGCCTGTTCAAGAACTGCTTGCCGACCCAACTGATGTCGTGAGGGTCGTCAGCAAGATCAACCTGGCGCAGCAAGCTGCTGATTGACGCAAAAAACGTCTGTCGCTGGAAAACTGTCAAGTTTTATGGGGGTTTTGGTGTCAATCTTAAGAATAGCTTCAATGATCCATAGGACAAACCGTTCTTCTGTTTGAGACTGGAAGATGCACGAGGTTTGGAGGAAAGTAAACAGGCCACATCTCAGCTCTACTTGGTTTCAATGGGTGCATCCATCTAGATTCTCCATGTTTTTCCATGACTATGAGAGATGCTGGCTGACTTAAACGTACTCATACTTCTACACACACTCCGATCATTCCTGTCCTGGGTGAATAATCCCTAGCAGCAAGGTTTCAGACTTGTACTTGTCAGGGTCTAGGTTTTATTCATCAACGAAATGACCAGCGCCATGCAAAGCAAATGCAAACACGATAGAGTTGCTTCAGTTTATTTAACGAAAAAACACTATGATCCACAGCAAAGCGTCAACTATACAGCTTCACAAGGTTGCAAGGTTCAAAGTTGTTCACAAGGTTGTCGGTTTTCTCCAAGGTTGCAACAAGCCAAGTGCGGGGTTAGACAATTCCATGACTCTAGAGTTTCATAGTTCCAACTCCCAGCGTCCTGGTTCCAAGATTCCATGGACCAAGGGTTCCATACTATCAGAATCCCAAAATTCAAAGTTTCAGGTGAAGTTTGAGGGCTCCCAGTGCACAAAGTTATCAGGGTTCACGGCAAGCACCAAGCTTCCCTTGCAAAAGGTCGAAGGTTCGATTCCAGAGATCCAGGATTCCAATGTTGCAGGGTTCCAAGGTTACAGGGCTCCAGGAATCCACAGCAGGGTTCGATTGTTTCAAAACTCCAAGATTTCAGAGTTCCGGGATTACAGGGTTCCAGAGCTCTCCAGGGTTCCAAGCTTGCAATGTCAGGGGGCATAAATTGCAAACTTGCACCAGGATCCCAAGGATACAGGTTTCAAAGGTTCTAGGATTACTTCAAGGTTTTAGGGTTTCAGGGTTGCCACGGTTCCAGGATTTAATGACATATGAAACTACCCGGCACGTTAAGGAGAGAAAAATGCAAACTAAGTTATGGCTCATGGAAAGGTTGCTGCAAGACTTCCAGCAAAGGGTTTCTGCAAGGTTCATGCCAGGGTTCCAGCAAAGGTTCAGGTAAGATCCCAGCATCACAGTTTCAGCAAGAGATCGTCGCCTTTCAGTGCCTGCCGCAACTAAAAAAAAGAAAGAAACAAAACAAAACCCAAAACAAATCCAGAAGTTGTCTTCATATAGGTTCCAGTAAGGTTGCAAAACAGTTCCAGAAAAGTTCAAGCCAGACTTTGAACATCACAACCCGGCACATTAAGCAAAGCAAGAAAGAATATTCCAGCGAGATCTCAGCAAGGTTCGTTCCAACAAGGTTGCAGCAAGGTTCCAGCAGAGTTCTAGCAAGGCTCCAGCAAGATTTGCGTGGGGAAGGTTGCTGAAAAGCAAGGGTCCAACAAGGGAGGGTCCAGCAGGGTTCCAGCAAGGTTCCAGCTGTGTTCCGGTTTTCTGGAGCATGCATTTTGCTGACACCACTCCCCGCCCCAGAGATTGAAACTCAACGGAATCGCTGTTGGGAAGCAAAAACAAAGAAAACTCTAGAACCTGAGAAGAGGGGACGAAAGCCAGGGTCAAGTTTGAACGGGGACAGGAGAGTGGAGAGCATGGGAGGGATTGTGGCGGGGGGTTGGTGGGGGCATCGGGGGAGGGGCGGAGGAGCCGGCATGGTGAGGCTGTGTTGGGTGTGGTCGTGGGGAGCCCTTGGAGAGAAGGAAGGAATGTGTAGGAAGAAGGAGCGGAGGGAAGAAGTGTGGGAAAGGTAGGGAAGGGTGAAGAGAGCGTAGGAGGAAGTGGAACGGGGGCCTCGTTTAAAGAGCTGACGGGGCGCAAAGGAGCCCGGAAGGGGAGAGGAGGTGTCGGCGGCAGGGAAGGCAAGGAAGAAGGGGAAGTGGGCGCCTGTGGAGAAAGAAACTCCGTGGTGTGTTTGAAAAATGAAGTGACCACAATTATTTGACGCTATATT